>JAJPUD010007421.1:0-108052 GCA_023553655.1 Myrmecobius fasciatus | reverse complement strand
CCTTTGACCCAGCAGTGTTTCTACTGGGCCTATATCCCAAAGAGATTTTAAAGGAGGGTAAGGGGCCCACATGTGCAAAAATGTTTGTGGCAGCCCTTTTTGTAGTGGCAAGAAACTGGAAATTGAAAGGATGCCCATCAATTGGAGAATGGCTGAATAAATTATGGTATATGAATGTTATGGAATATTATTGTTCTGTAAGAAATGACCAACAGGAGGATTTCAGAGAGGACTGGAGAGACTTGCATGAACTGATGCTGAGTGAAATCAGCAGAACCAGGAGAACATTATACACAGCAACAAGACTATACAATGATCAATTTTGATGGACATGGTTCTCTTCAACAATGATGTGATTCAAACCAGTTGTTCAGCGATGAAGATAGTCATAAACATCCAGAGAGAGGCCTGTGGGAACTGAGTGTGAACCACAACAGCATTTTAACGCTTTCTGTGAATATTTCCATGCATTTTGTTTTCCTTCTTAGGTTGTTTTTTCTTCTTCTCTTTCTAGATCTGATGTTTCTTGTGCAGTAAGATAACTGTATAGATATGTATACATGTATTGTATTTGTCATATAATTTATCCTATTTAGCATGTATTAGATTACCTGTCATCTGGGGTGGGTGTTGGGGGAAAGGAGGGGAAAAGCTTGGGAAAAAAAAGTTTTTGCAAAGGTCAATGTTGAAAAATCACTCATATGTTTTGTAAATAAAAAGCTTTATATATTAAAAAAATTAAATAAAAGTCCTTCCTTGTGTACCTCTTTTATATGAATACATTCCTCCTTTTCTATATCTTCCTTTCCTTTCTCCCTATGCATCCCTTTTTTTAATCCCCCCTTTTCTAATGGATCATGCCACCATAATTGACTAATTATGTAGACTCTTTCTAGATGCCCTATTAATGATACAATTCTTAAGAATTACATTATAATCTTCCATATTGGAAAGTAAATTGTTTAACTTGAGTTTATATGATTATTCTTTGTGTTTAACTTTTTGTTCTTCTCTTAAGTCTTATGTTGGTCAAATTTTCTATTCCATTATGGTCTTTTCATCAGGAAAGTGTGAAAGTCCTCTATTTCATTAAATACCCCTTTCCCCCTGAAAGATCATATTCAGTTTTGCTGGTTAGGTTATTCTTCTTGTAATCCTAGATTCTTTGTTTTCCAGAATATCTATTCCAAGACCTCTGAGCTTTGAGTGTAAAAGCTGCTAAATCTTGTATGCTTCTGAACATGGCTACATGATCTTTGAATTATTTCTGGTTGTATGCAATATTTTCTCCTTGATGTGAGAGTTCTGAAATTTAGCCATAATATTCCTGGGACTTTTCATTTTAGGATCTCTTTCAAAAGGTGATTGGTGGATTTTTTTTCAGTTTCTATTTTACCCTCTGTTTCTAGAATATCAGCTTTCTTTGGCATTTTTTGGAAATATGATACCTAGGTTCTTTTTTCCTTTTTAATCATGACTTTCGGGTATATCAATAATTCTTAAACTATCTCTCCAGGCTAGTAATTTTTCTGATTAGATTTTCTTCTATCACATTTTCTTCTATTTTTTTCATTCTTTTGATTTTTATTATTTTTTATCTCAAGCTTCTACTTGCCAAATTCTAGTTTTAAGGAATTATTTTGTTCAATGAGTTTTTGTGTCTTTTTTCCATTTGGCTAATTCTGGCTTTTTCTATACACATAGGACTTTTCCTTGTTTTAAGCTGAAAAAAAGAGGGAGATTGCTACCCACCACTTTCTCCCTCTAATCCCCCTAAGGGCAAGCTAGGATCTCATTAATCAAGGTGATAGTGTGATGATTTGGGCTGGGGCAACTGGCAGGTATCTTCTCCCACTTTCACTGCTTAAGAGAATCACTCAAAGCTAATTTTTTTTTTCCTTTTGAAAAACTGTGATTAAACATAGTAGGTAATCTAGTCTGATAAAGTCTCTGCAAAGTGACATCTCATTTAACCACATACCAGCTCCATTCAGGGTTGGAGATTTTATCCAGGGTTTATAAAAATTTACCTGTCATTATCTTAAGTTCATTTGAAGATATTTAAGCTTATATGTGTATATATGTATGTATACATATATGCAAACATACATAGTATTTCACTTTATTGTGATTTTTCTAGCCTACTTTTTATCAGTCAAATAATACACATTTCTTTCATTTTCATTTAAATATGTAGATACTCAGCTGGTGTGAAAATAGGTTAAGATCAATGTGTTTTTGGCCTATGTACTCTATATGTGTCACCTTACATGAACATTCAGTAGAGAAGTTATTTTAATTTGAAGTTTAAAGACAAAAGAATTTCTATTCAAGTTTCTTGCTTATTTTGGCAATGATTATTTGTTTCATGTCCAGAGCTTTATTAGTGATACTTTGTTCTCTTAAATGTTCTCCAAATGGAGAGGCAGAATAAGACCAGTCTCACCACAATTTCCCTCTTCTGCATTCCTGTACCATTATTTATGAAACAAGAGAAAAAGAGGAAGGAGAGAAAGAGGGAGAAGAAAGGAGAAAAGAGAAAGGAGGAGGAGGAAACAGAGGAGGAGGGAAGAGAGGGAGGGGAGAGGAAGAAGAGGGAAGAGGAAGGACAGGAGGGAGAGGAGGGAGAGGAGGAGGAAAAGGAGAAGGGAGAAGGAAGGAAGAGGGGAGGGGGGGAAAGGGAGGAGAAGAGGGGGAAAGAAGAGGAGGGAGGAGAGAGGAAGTGGGGAAAAGGGAGGAAGGAGGAGAGGAAGGAGAGGGAGAGGGGGAAGGAAGAGAAGGAAGGGGAGGAGAGAAAGGAGGGGGGAGGAAATAAGAGAAAAAGAGAAGCAGCAAGTCAGATTCTACTGTGACGGACTATGCTGTCTCTTCCTTAGGAATTGATGAATTCAGAGATAAAGATTCCTGTCTTGATAAAGATGAATTGGTGGTATGATATAGTGACACTTAGGTGAAACTGGATGAAGCAAAATGGTTTGCACACATCTGCAGGACTTGATCACAGCTACAGGCAGTTTCAATAAAAGTTAAGAACAGTAAATTGTTTGCAGAAATTCTGAGGAAGACACTTCCTTCTCCATAGTATTCTTACAAATAACACAAAGTTCCCCTTTAAATACCACAGGTGGTATTCTGAGTGCCTCTTTATCACCTTAGAAGCATAATCTCAGCAATCCTAGTGGCAGTGGCAGGATTTGAATTATTCTCTTTAATTCCTCTTAAATTTCTGAGGTAGGCAATCCAGGACATTGATGAGGTTAAGCTAAACCTAAGGAAGTTGATGAGGGCCCCTATCATTTACATTATTTTCTTTTTCTGTTTCCTTTTCTTTTCCCCTATCCACTATGATACTCTTGGTGATTGTTTAGCCCCTTACATTACACTGAGAGCTTAGAATAAATTAGAATATTAGGCGAAGGCACAGGAAGCCCATAAAACACACACTAACAAAATACAAAGAATTTGGTTGGTTATTTATTTGAATAAAAAAAGAGGGCAGGATAACAATACTACTGGCTCCGTATACAAAACACAACATGAGATATTGCATCACGTTTACAAAAATGCTATTATGTACAGCACCAAATATTCACAGCAACTTTGACTCCTATACCAGAATCATATAGGAAATGGAAGTGAATCCAAGACAGAAAAATAAGAAAATTGAATGGCCCTACTACAATCAGCCTAGCAAAGAAATGCCTGAACATTTTAGGCAAAAGAAATGAAAGTTCTGTTATCCTTTGCTTGGATTGTAAGAAACTTAAGGATTTAAGTTCTGATTCTCTAATTAATGGGGCCTGCTATTTAAGGAAAACAACAAATATAGAGCCTTATGTAGTTATTCCCTCCACAATCTTCCTGACTCCAATTCTTTCAGGACACTGATGTGTCAAGGTACTTTTTCCAGGAATAAATATGGCCAAATCCACATCTTTGTCAAATGTCATTGTGGTTATGGTTATAAATCACAAATGTCTGGCTCAGCCATTTGAAATGTGAGGCTTCTTAATCCTCTTCCAGTCATTAACTGTGGTGTTGAAAGCACTGAAAAAAAGTGAATTATGCTTGCCTTGAAGGTGACAAAGACATTAATTCATTTATTCAACAAATTATTTAATAAAGCCTACTATGTGCAAGGCACTTTGTTAAGTGCTTGGGGGATTAAACAAAATGATATTCCCTGCCCTCATGGAGCTTACAGTCTAGTAATCTATACTTTTTACAAATACACATACAATTTTTTTCTGGATAAAGGATATTTCCAACAGTAGGTGGTGATACTGTTCTTAATAAAGGATTTTTTTAAACAATAATAAAGTTTAGGAAGTGTCATCCTCCCTCCTCCTCTCTCCCCCCAAGTCCTATTATTCAGAAAAATAATATTTATTTAAACCTAACTGTAAGGATGTAAGAACACTTTCTTCCCATATCCTAAGATTTCTGAGAAACTTCCAATTACTTGAAAATTAGTGTAAAAATATTCATAGATACTTTGTATAATTCAAAGCTGAGCACATGGTTGAAGATTAATATAGATATTGATTTAAATGAAAAATCCATTATATATCTCTATATACATACAGTCTAATTTTTCTAAACTGTCATAAATCTTCATGGATTTTGGTATTTACCTTTCTTGCAAGTGAAAGAGCATTTGTGTCAAACACAAATGGTTCAAACACACAAGTGCAACAATTCTTAGATCATTCTTCATGATTACAAATAAGGTGTTTATGAGATCATAGGACTTCAAGCTCAAAGGGACCTTAGAAGCTATCTAGTTCAATTCCCTTATTTTACAGAGGAGGAAATAGATTTATCAAGTTTGGGAAATGTTTCCTCTGGGTCACCCAAT
This sequence comes from Myrmecobius fasciatus, assembly GCA_023553655.1. Taxonomy (NCBI): domain Eukaryota; kingdom Metazoa; phylum Chordata; class Mammalia; order Dasyuromorphia; family Myrmecobiidae; genus Myrmecobius; species Myrmecobius fasciatus. The sequence goes on along the minus strand of JAJPUD010007421.1, from coordinate 103,194 downwards.
CAGTACAAGAGCTGGAATTTGAACCCAGGATTTCCAATGTCAAAACTAAACTCTTTCCAGTGCCTCTAAAATGTAACTACCAAAGATATCTTGGGGATGCCTATTCTTTATCTGGCACTATTTATAAGCACCTTGTAAATCAATATAAGAAACATTTACTAGTCCCACTTTCCCTTAACTAATGAATGTGCCTTTTCCGTGCATCCAGGGATAAACATAGAGTTAGTCTTTTACAAACTGTATAGGGCGATAAGATGTGAAACTGTAGTTTCAACTATACTTAGTTGCTAACAAGAGCCAAACTCTAGAACTTTTTCCCTTTAAGAAGTTTGCAGTAATAAGATTCCAGCAGAGTTAAATAAGCTATTCTGTATATTAAAATCAACATAAGATTCAAACCCAATCTCAAAATTTAATTCTCAAACCAATTAGTTATAGCTTTTCGGTTTACAAACTTGACAACAGGTCTTAATTTTAAGCCATCACTTCCTTATTTGTTTGGAGCTGGCCAACTGTTTCCTTTTCTTTCAAATGAAGGGGGTACTGAATAAAACAACCTCTAAGGCTCCTGTCCAACCTCACTTTTTATGAATCTCTTTCCCAGCATTAAAATTATGATTAAATAACACTTTATATCTGTATAATAGTTCATAATTTTTAAGAGCTTCATATAATTGTTTTGACCTTTATTTTCATGACAAATTTGAGAGGTGAACAGACAGGAATATTCTCTACTTATAAAGAACTGTTGAGGGGGGAAAGGGAGAACTCGAGGGAGTGGTTTTATAAGGCAACTAATGGATCTTTCTTTTCTTCCAACTCTACACAAATAAACCTGTGAACTCTCAGCCTCCAGAAAGTTCCCCCCAAACCTGTAATTGAAAGCTCATACTTGATATTTTTAACATTGTCAGAAAATCAAATGGAGGTCTTTCCTGAGAGGCAAAAACTATCCCAATGAACCACTAATGTCAGGAGGCCTTCCTCTGGATTAAAATGTTAAAAGTATCCCAGAATACTTGAAGAAAACCCAAGATTAAAAAAAAACAAAAAACCTGAATGTAAAAGAGAAAGTAAATAATAGTACTAATAGTTTAAAAGAATTAATCACAAGGCTCCTTTACATATCTAGTTCCCCCATAGAACTTAAAAGTTTTTATTTTAAAAATGAAACAAAACTTTTCAAGAACATATTTAAGGCATGGCCAGATAAAGAGTTGGACAGAAAACCTGGTTTTTGAATCCCACCTCAAGAGCTCTGTGTGACCCTGGACAAGTCACTTAATCTCTGATCTTATTTCTTCATCTATAAAATGGGGATAATAATAGCCCTTGTCACAGGGCTATTATGAATATCAAATTAAATGATGGATTTAAAGTGCTTTGTACTATATAAATGTTATTGATATTTATGATAAGATAAAGATGGCTATCAGAGAGACATAATGGGCCTAAAGTGCTGACTTTGGATCTGTTCCCCATAGAAGAGTTGATAATACTGAGAATTTTTTTGTCCTTCCTCAGAATAGAGACATTTTAGTTCTGCAGAACTCTAATCTCTACCCTAAAGTAGAGCTTTACATACTTTTTAAGGACATTCACAATTCACAATCATGGAGGGGGTGAAGGGAAATGGATGGTATAAAATCATCAGCCTTGAAGTAATTCACAGGGACCTAAAAAATACTATTTAGCTTCCTGACAGGTCAATTCTGCTTCCATGAAAGTTTAAACCATATTGATATTCTAAACATGAGACTGTTACCTAATGGTGAATGAATTTAATTATTTCTCTTAAATCATTTAGCAGCTATTAGATAGCTAATTATTAATCCAGTAATCTCATAGGGGATATGATTAGATTCTTGAGATATTCACCAAGGCTCACCAGCACCAAGGAAAGCAGGGCACTAAGATAAATATATACTCATTTAAGGAAGTCGCACAGTGAAGTTTTAAGTACCAGTTCCTTTAAAAAATTCAAAGCAAGTTAGTTGTAAAAAGTAATTTAAATTGGTTATCTGTTTAGTCTATGCTCTGAATCCATGAGGGAGAGAGATGTAACAGACTCTTTTTGGAGGCAGGATGGACACTACAAGGTTAGTTTCAGGACAGGAGCAAAGTTAAGGCTGATGCCATGGAAAATATCCCTTTTAAAACTTGATAGTAATTGTTTATTGTCATGAAATAATGGAGGAGAAAAAAAAGCAATACTTCCTACTGGGAAGTAGGATCCAATTTCACAATTTATCAAATACTCTTGCAAGGAGATTACTTCAAAGGTCTTCATGGGATTATGTGTTTATATTATGGTGGCATTTAGAAGCTATCTAATCCAATTTCCTCATTTTACAGATGAAGAAATAGAGACCCAGAGAGGTAAAATGAGCTGCTCAAGATTACACAAAGAATGGAGGTAGGTCCTTGCTTCCAAGTCCAGAGCTCTTTCCTTTGTACCTCTGTGTTTGTTTCAGAGCCCAATCTAACCCCAATGTTTGGCTTCTGACTGAAGGCAAATGGGTTGGGAAAGATCCTTCTTGCCAATTCAACTGGTATCCTAGTTTTCCTAAAACATCCTAGTCCTATATTTTTTCTGGCCTTAGTTAGAAAAAGGGACATTTAAGGCTCCCATTCTTTTGATTTATCGCCTCAGTTTTGTTTATCCTGTTTCTGCCTATTCTGGCCAACTTTTCCCCAATGTCCTATACTTCAGATTAATCTTCTTTTTACTAACAAAGGTAACTTAATCTTTTACAACTCTGCTCCCAGGTATCACTGTTCATCACAGTCATCTATTCCTGCACAAAATCTTCATTAAGGCATTTATAATAAACAACTGCATATTTACATTTTCACTCTATCTTTAGTTTCTCCTTTGTTATGGAAGGAGAGGCTCATTCTAAAGTCTAAATCACATTGGCCACAGACAGGAACTGACCTGTCCTGCTGCACAGGCAGCTATCTATAGTTTATGATTTGTAGCAAAACCAGGAAGAGTTCCCTCCTTGATCTGGCCCTGAAGCTTGCAATTAGCCTGACATTTCATTCTTTTTGATAAAGGTATTGTCCCACAGTTAAAGTAGAAATACTCCAGGGAAGGATAACACATCAAACCGTATTTTGAAGAAACATGGAGAATATGTTATTAATAATGATTCCTCCCCTCCCAAGACTGACTGAATTGTTTTTAAAAGAGAGTTTTTATTATATGATTTAGTTTTTTAAATTCTCCTTTTGTAATATTAAAAAAACCTTTAAAATCTATTTAGCTAACTTTATTAATTTGTATGTAACACTGACTGCAAAAAAAAAATTAGAAATTCTTCTCTGGAAGAAAGAAGAAAAGGGTAGGAGGAATCAGCAGAGGCAAGATGGACACGGCCTCTTTGGAAAGCAATCAATGCTACTAGTTCAGGGGAGGAGGAATTAATCATCAATTCAACAGATATTATAACGGCTACAATCTGAATAGATATTTTACAAATCCATCATTTCAGTCTCAGTTTCTTAACAAGCACTAGTGTCACCCTCCCTATAGTCTTATCTGAGGTTATTAGTTATAATAGAATACAATTTAATATTTAATCATTATCCTTTTACATTTTTTAACCTAATTAACCTGTTAAGTTTGCTAATATATCCAACCCACATGCTACAACATTAACATTCTGATAAACTACTTAGGGGGAGAGAAAGAAAATGTCACATTCAACCACTAGCATCGTCAATGGTTCTAATAACTTCTGACAATGAAAAATAATTGGTAGTTTTGGCAGATATAATACTAGGTAGAGCCTGCTTGAAGTCTGAGTGGTGGACACATGAGGATTTCAGAATGAATATCAAGCATAACAAGCTATCAATTACTTATCTAGGATAATAGGGACAAATTAACCCCAGGCAGAGAAAATGTGATACATACTTGGATATCAGACTCCCAAAATGCAACAGTGTTTCAACTGAAAGGTCTAGTTTTGTGTCATCTTTGCTAGTGCACTTTAAATGCAATGCGGCAGTTATCATCTTCAGTACCTTCAATGCTGAAATACAGTTATTATACAGTCATATTTGAACCAGATTCTAACACAACCACAAAGAACAGTTCTGTTTTATGAAATAAGATTTTGTAAACTTCTCACATTCTCTGTAAACAATTTGATATATGTGATCAATATCCCAGGTCAATATTTGGGTTTACCTAGACATTCTTTTTCAAAGGTTTCACTGATTTAAGAATTTGAAAGCAACCCCAAAGATATGATAGCAATGCCAGTTTGTCCTTTAGTGGTACTCTGGGAGTACTCAGAAGAGAACATGGAATCGTTAGGATGCTAAGTGAAGTTGGACTATCAATTCAAACTTTTCTCTTTATTCTCACAACTCAACATTCTTTTGGGACAGGCTTCCCAGATGAGGCATGATTTTCACTAGATAAGGCTGCCATTGAAGGAGAATGGAAAATGCTATGAACTAGTCACATATGTTGGTTAGTATGAGGTATGTCCAACCTGGAACAAAGCTTTCAAAATAGCTTCCTAAAAAGACAAACAAAAGAACTCGAGACACTCTTTCAAATGTTTTCTTGTACTCAAAAAACATAGTTCATTAAATGCAATGACAATAGACATTTTAAATAAAAATTAAATATCAACCCAACTGCCTTAGCAAAAAAAAAAAAATTAAATATCAAAATCTTAAATGGCACTTAATATAATTAAGGGTTGGCCACTTACTAAAAAATCAGTTTGCTTCAAACAAACAAGACTGAAAGGATTTCTGGCCATGGCTTGTCTTAATTCTCTTACTAACATGATTCTAAAGGTGGCCAAGTGAAAAAAAAATACTGTAGTTTATAGTTATCCAAGTTTCATTTATTTATTTATTTATTTATTTTTGTTGTAAAGAACCTTGCTGCTATACAGTTTTTTCTCCTGTGAATCACATTGTTTGGGATGTTGACAGCAATATTCTTAGGACTGCTCCCAAAATGACAGAGACAAGGGGAAGAGTTCAGTGAACAAGAGATCAAGGCCAGGAATTAAAATCTAGTTTGCTGGGCAGAAGGATATCATGGGGATCTTTCTGCCTTTGGAGATATTGCCTCAAGTGCTCCGCTCTCTGACACAAATTAGCCAAGATGGATACAGAACATTAGTCTCATAGTGCTTTAGGGCTAAAAATAATATTGCAAAAGTAAATCTAATTACTAAAAGTAGAGAGTCTACCATGGATCAAACAGAAAGAAGAAAAAAATGGGATTTACAATGGAAACAGGTGCAATATAGTCAATAGCATCTGACTGAAGAAATGTTTACAATTCCTATCCATCTTTGTATACAAATATGAGCCACTTCAAGATTAACTGAATTATGGACTAAGTCCAGAGCCAATGATTCAATTCACATATCCACGCCTATTATAATTACAGAATGCATATTTCTAGTTTTAAAAAGGGCAAGTATTATTTTGCTACCCTGGTTTATGTTAGGATATAGAAATTTTGTATCTGATACAAGTTACCTGGCTCTGTTCAATTAGACTGAACATACACTTGGCATTAGAGTGATCCAGATAAAGGTTCCTATTTCTTAGCTGCCTTGTCTTTTTGAGGAATTCTCTATGATCATCTTTATTACACCCCTCCCTTGGATTCTAAAAGTTTGCTAAAAAATGCACACAATTAAAAATACTAAAAATAATGTTAATACAATAGTGGTTTTCTTTCCTTTCTTTCAAAAGAAAACAAAGAGCCTAGTATATAAGCAATTAAATAAATTTACTTCAAAACCAAAGCGGGATGAAAGAGGAAATCCTGAACACTTGGAATCCTGATAAATTTTTAAGAGTTGGTTAATGTGATGAGATTATATGGAAGGAATAGCTAATGGAAAAATGCTATATATGAGTATTAACCAGTAACAGCCCCATTCAACTGATCCTCATTTGGCACAACAAAACCAATTTTTTAGTCTTTTGGTCTCAACACAGTATTATCACAAAAAGACAAAGGATGGTGTTTTGTTCATTTTGAGAAAAAACAAGAACTAAAAGACTGGTTTCTGTTTCTTCTGAAGGGTTACAGCAGGCATGCGGGCCACTTGTTAAGGAAAAGTAAAACTGTACACAGTTTAGGATATTTCAATATTTGACAGTATGCTGGATGCTAGGAAAGCCAACATAAAGCAGACAAAAGCTCTCTCCAGGTCCAGGAGACTACTCCAGCCAAAGAAGAAAAGGGGTCAGTCTGACTTGGCCTAAAAAAAGTGCTTTCCCAAGCCTGTCAGAAAAAGCCACCTGGCTTCCAGAAATGTTAGGAGATAGTTATTGTCCAGGCGGATATCCTTTAAAAGACACATCCAAATAAGGGTGCCCATTAGGGAGGGGCTTGCAATCCCTTAAAAATACTTCAGCAAATCCTCATTATCCAGAAATGTTAAAAGAAAAAAATGTACTTTTGCCTCTTAAGACAAGAGGGAACTGAGCCTCTAAGATGAGTTTCCAATGTCCTATTTATAGGAATAAGGACAGTATTTCTTCTCTTATATAGGCAAAGTTTATGCCTATGCTTTTTTTTTTTTTTCCTTCCAGGCAAAGGAAGTTTTCTATAGCAAAAACAATTGCCTTCTTCATCTTCCCATGAATGTCATTTAGAAAACTGGGGAGTCGCAGAATGGGCAAGGACCTTGCAATAACCTCTTTATCCAGTCAGGATCTGTGAAAAGGAAAACAAGAGGTATCAAATGTGGATTTTATAAATCACGATACCGGAGAAAAGGAAAAAAAAAGAAATAATATTCATTTATGTCACCTCAGACAAACCACTGCTCTTCTCTAATCTCTTAATCTAGAATCACACATTCTTTCCACTGACAAGATTTTACAGACACTTTAAATAGTTTTTTGGTTCAGTTCTTCTAGCTTCACAATCATGCTCAAAGAGGCTATTTCTTTTTAATTGTAGTCAATGTTTAAAAAAAATACTCAGCACAACAGTTCTGTTTCTTTACATATAAAATTTAGATCAGATCAACTCAAATCAGAGAAGGAGATCATGATGATTTGTGTATCTACTTTTGCTAAAGGTTACTGCAGAAGCTGGGTACAACAGTAGACAGCTATTGAACCTATGAACATAGGCAAGTGTCTTATGTCTGATATCAACGTGGGCTAGTTAAACAGTCTTCTGTGGTCACAAAATATATCCTAACACTGTTGTTGTTGAGTCGTTTCAGTCATGTCTGTTCTTGTGACCCCATTTGGGATTTGCTTAGCAAAGATATTGGAGTATTTTGCCATTTCCTTCTCCAGCTCATTTTAAAGACAAAAAACTGAGGCATACAGGTTAAGTGACTTACCAAGGGTTACATCATTAGTAAGTGTCTTAAGGCTAGATTTGAACTCATAAAATGAATCTTCATTCCAAGCTCAGTGTTCTATCCACTGTGCCAATTAACTGCCCTTTGTATGCCAACACCAATTGGGCAAAAAAGTATGGCTCTATTGCATCTAACTCCATTTATCAAGAAAATCCTAAATGTATAGATGATTTAGACAGACATAGTGATATCCCCAGCAATTTAGAAGAGTAGAAAAAGAACTACCTTTCAGATCTATGGATAGGGGAAGAGTTCAGGACTAAATAAGCAATAAAGGAGGACACTGAATAGTAAACGTAGACCATTTTGGTTTTATAAAATTACAAAGTTTTTACATAAACAATTTCAATGCAATTAAAATTAGAAAGTAAACAGGTAACTTGGAAAAAATATTTGCAGCAACAAATGCCTTTTGTATCTTTATATCAAAAATATCTTTGATAAATGTATCAGTTCCAAAATATGTAAGTAACATTCACTCAGTGGCTGCCGGCAGCACTTTGTAGGCTCTTTTGGATATTTCCCTCCTCTTTTTTTTTGTCTCTTTCCTTTTTCCACCTTTCCCACTCCCATCTCTAATTTCTCTAACTAGGACAGTGTGCAGCCTCAGATTAAACAAAAGTGGAAGAGGAAATCATCATTGACCACAGCTCTGGCATGTGCAAAACTAGCTTTGCTGGGGTTAATGTTCTTCAGGTTGTATTCTGCTCCAATATTAGATGGCCAAGACATCAGGATGTTATGATGGGAAGTAGACAGAAGAACAGTTATGCTAGTGATGAGATTCAGAGCAAGAGAGTTAGCCTGATTTGGAAATATCTCATCAAACATGGCACTGTTACCAAATAGGATGACATGGAGAAAATCTGGCACCATAATTTCTACAATGAGTTTCTTGTAGCCTTTGAGGAACACCTTTAAATCCCAAGACCAACAGAGAGAAAATAACACAAATTACGTTTGAGGACTTTAATATCCCAGCCATGTGTGTTGCTATTCATGCTGTGCTGTCTCTGTATGGCTCTTGCTGTATCACTGCCATCATTAGGGACTCTACTGACAGTGTTACCCACAGTGTGCTCCTCTGTGAGGGTTTTGCCCTTCCCCATTCCATGCTTTATTTAGACTTGGCTGACCATGACCTGACAGACTACCTCATGAGATATTGACAAAAAAAAGGATGCATTACCATAGCTGAAAAGAAAATTATTCATAACATCAAGGAGAAGCTGTACTATGCTGGCCTGGACTTTGAGCAGGAGATGCCCACTGCTACTTCCTTCTCTTCCCTAGAGAAGAGCTATGAGCTTCCTGATGGCCAAGTGATCACCAGTGGAAATGAGAAGTCCAGAGACTCTCTTCTGGTCACCCCTCCCAGGTATGGAATCCCGTGGCATTCATAAGAACACTTTCAATTTTATCATGAAATGTAATCTTGACATTCAAAAGGATCTATATGGCATCACAGTACCGTCCGATCGTACTACCATATACTCTTGTATTGCTGACATTGCAGAAAACATAGCCCTGGCACACAGCATAATGAAAATGAAGATCATTGCCCCCTTGAATGTAAGTATTCCATCTGAATTGGTGGCTCTACTTGGGCCTTTCTCTCCCACCTACCAGCAGATGTGGATCAGCAAGCAAGAATATGATGAATCTGGCCCATCCACTGTCCATTACAAATGTTTCCAAAAGAATCACTTGCAGGTCCATATCAACTTCTGCTTGAGTATTCACAAAGTATAAAATTGCCTCAGCAAATATATGTATCTCATGTTAGCCTCATGAAATTGGAATAAACTTTTTTTTGAAAAGAAACTTGTTCTTGAGGAAGTTTGTATCTGATATTAAACAAATATCAGGACTTTTTAGATTGTTAAACTGATTTGATCTCCTATTTAAGTTAATAGATGTTCTCTTGGTGTACATTTTAGCATACCTTAAACATATCTTTGATTTAAATCCTAATAGAGGTCACTTCATTTCAATAGGTAAGGCTAGAGTTAACTTTTATAGAGAATTGACCTCATAATATGGCAATATAGTATTTGGCTGGTTGACACTCAATAGTTTAGTTTATAAAGAATCAGGTCTAAAAGTCAGATTTTCAGCATCTAAAAGAGATGACTTACAGAATTTCTCTCCTAAGGCTGCCAAGAGTTTATTACATGTTTTATTAGGTTAGATCTTACCACTATCCTAGCAGGAATACAAACTAGAACCAAACTTTAAGAGCCAAAAATTTTCCCCCCAAACCCACTATTTTCCTCCAATGTCATAGGATTAAGTTACTTAGCCTTGAGCTGCCAAAAAGTCTGCATTCACAAACTGCAAATTTGTGCATTTAATTAATTTGTGTAAGATTTCTGCAGTTGCCTTAATGTTCTCAGATAACAGTAGAATACCAAAATTTGTAAATAATTTTAAGAGTTGAATATTGTAATGCTCACCATTTTATTGTGTAAGGAAAAATAAAAATACTGCAAGTAAACTAATATATATATATATATATATATGTGCATATATATACATATATATGTATACACACATATGGGGAACTGATTTAAATTTATAAGACTAAGAGTTATTTTCCAATTGATAAATGGTCAAAGAATAGGCAATTTTCAAATGAAGTAATACAAGTCATCAACAACCACATAAAAAATGTTCCAAATTACCAATAATTAAAGAAATACAAATTAAAGTAAAAGTAATTCTCAAGTCCTACTTCACAGTTTTCGGACTGGTAAAGATAACAACCCCTGCCAAAAAAAGGAGGAAAATGTGAAGTGTTGAGGGACTGTGGAAAAACAGATACACTGTTGATGAAGATGTAAACTGGTCCAGTCATTTTAGAAAGCAATTTAGAACTATGCCCAAAAAGTTAGTAACTTATACAAACCTGAGGTCTAAACCCCAAAGAAATCAAAGAGGAAAAGGAATTACATACAAGTTTTAAAATATATCTATAACAGCTCTGGTAATAGCCAAAAATAGAAACTAGGTATCTATCCATTGGGGAATAGCTAAACAAATCATGGCATATGAATGTAGCAGAATATTACCAGCCCATAAAGAACAATGAAATGGACAGTTTCAAAGGAAACTAGGAAGACTTTTATGAAAAGATACAGAGTAAAGTGAATGGCCTTGGAGAACAATTTATACAAGAACAACATTAATATGAAGAAAAATAACTTTGAAAGATTTAGAATTCTAGTCAATGAAATGATAAACCAGGAGTACTGAAGAATGATCATCTCCTGATAGAACAGTGACAGGCTTAAAATGCAAATGAAGCAAATCTTCTATATCCCCAATATGGGAACAACTTTTCCCGGACTATGCATATTGGTTATGAGTTTTATACTATTTTTTCAAATAACTTCCAATGGGAGAAATAAAGGAAGGAATAATAATTTTTTGTAAAAGAAATTTTTTTTAATGTATTATATTAAAAAAAACTAGAAGCTCTATCTTAAAATATCATATTCTCTTCCCACATAAATGGAGGCAACTAGACATAATGGGTCATAGTAAATTACATCAAGGAAGAGAAGAAAGAAAAAAGAATTAGGGATGAATCAGCACAAATTCTTAACTTCTGGGAAAGCAATTCAAAATAACTATCCCACTGAAAAGTGGTAGTGTCACTTTTGTATCCAAGAAACAACATTATTAAGAATATTATTTGAATTTTTCTTATTTAATCAATGAAATATAATGGTTTGCACACACAAACCAAGTCCTAACCCTGTTACATTTTAGATTAAGTCCATTGTCTACAGCAGCACTCACCAAAGCAAACTACAGAGATACTTGATTCACATAGTAAATGTAACATATACTTAGACATGGCATTCTCCAATTACCTTTTTCTAATTAGACCTGTGGCTAAACAATAATATTGTAAAGAGCAGAATATTACTCCTGCTTCCATTGTCTGCCTGCAAAACAGAAAATAATTCTGAGCCTGACCTGAGTTGTTATACTGGTGACTGGGAATTCTGCCAGCATTCTTAATCCCTAGCTTCCAAGTTAGGGAAAACATTCACTCACCTTCTGGAGTTGGATGTCGTGCAATGCTGTCATGAAGCAAACATCTTCTGTATATCAAACTCTGGCAAGACTGGTAAGTTAAAAAGCACCTGAAAGAAAGCATTGTATAATCAGAGGAAAAAATTTAATAGATTCAAACCAATAAACTCAGAGGAATATGGTATTAGGTTAGAGGTTCACCAATGACAGCTAATTATTTTGAAAAGATATGAAAGAACAAAAATAATCAAAAGCTCAAAGCAGCATATAGGCATTCATACCAGTAAAAACTGTACTCATTGTGACCCCATCTGACTGGCATATATACCAAAGAAAAGGCTTATATATAGGGGATAAGATTAATGGAACAAAAGTTTATGGAAATAAGGTATCTAATGGAATCAAAAGATATGGTGCAGAGAAGTTTAGCAACTTCCAATTTGTCTGTTAATTGAAAGTATTATTCATTGCCTAGTCTGGAAAGAATTCAAAATCTGCCTTATAGATAGCTGGACCATGAAATCCTTCAGTTGATGTTAAAAAAAAATTTATAGAGCACACATTATTGAGGTTGTGATTCATTAGTTAACGCCTCTATCTGAAGATATTTATGAGTTAGTTGTAGGGAGAGGAAGGAAGAAAGAAGAGGGGAACAAGTAGAAAGTGCAATATAGATAAATTTAAATAACAAAGAATACATAAAAGACATAAAATAGATACAGAAGATCCACTGATTCTAAGTGAAGAAAGGTGGAATGTAATGGGATGGTACAATATAATAAGTCATTTCAAATCATTCAAAGAATATTTCCTGGAAAATAAGGAAGGAAACTGTTCCAATACTGAATAAAAGACTGGAGGGAGAAAAAAAATTTTTTATAGATGCTTCTTATTTTCAAAACATTTGCAAGGATAATTTTTAACAATGACCCTTGCAAAACCTTGTGTTCCAATTTTCCCTCCTCTTCCCCACACCTCCTCCCCTATTTGACAAGTAATCCAATATATGTTAAACATGGTAAAAATATATGTAAATCCAATATAGGCATACATATTTACACAATTATCTTGCTGCACAAGAAAAATCAGATCAGAAAGGAAAAAAGAAATGAGAAAAAAAATAAAATTCAAGCAAACAACAACAAAAGAAGTAAAAATGCTATGTTGTGATCCACACTCAGTTCCCATAGTCCTCTCTCTAAGTGTAGATGACTCTCATCATCACAAGATCATTGGAACTGGCATGAGTCATCTTATTGTTGAGAAAAAGCCATGGAGGGAGAAAAAATAATAGTAAAATACCACAAGTATCCAGCACTAGGATTTAGGAATTACTTTGTTATTACCCTTTTCTCATTAGAAAATCAACTGGCTTTGTAAAAAAGTAAAACTGCTCAAAATGTGAAATACACAAAAAGTTTAATTTTCTATAATATAATTTCCAAAAAATAGTAAGACTGAAAGCCATTTAGAGCAATTTAATAACAAACAAAAATAATCCTAATCAAATAAAGAAGAAAACTTCATCTGACATTGAAAATTTATTTTAAACTGTTCCTTCCTTAATCTGTAAATGAAAAGGAGTCAATGAAAGTCCTACCAAAATTATCAAGACTCCCCCATGTAAACCTATAAACAAAAGACTTTTAGTTTGTAATACCTGAACATATTAGTGGCTGTTGTTTGCAATGGCTAGTCTATAAGGGGAACAATCAATCAATAAACATCAATCAAAAAAGCCACTTACCGAAGCCAAATGTGCCCATTGGAACAAACTGCCTGCTTACGATCCGTGAATGGCAAAATCTCTTTACATAAGCTGCAGTGTTCAGGAAAAGTTTGTTTGTTCATCTTCTTTGAGATGTGCCCAATGAGTACCTAAGAAGACACAGTAGAAGCAATGGTAGAGGTGAACACAGCATTATGGAAAAGGGAATGCCTCAGAAGGAAAAGATCTCTTTAAACGGCATTAATTTTTTAAAAAAAAAAAAACGGAACTTAAAATACAATGTGATAAAAGAGATGGATAGGTTTATAATTCTTTATTGGCTAACCAGAGTGCCTAAGAAGGAAGAAGTTATATCACTGACCACACTTAAGTAGACTGAAAGAAATATTGAATGAAATAGCAGTCGTTCATAGTAGCATATTAATAGCATAGACTGATTTCACTGAGACAGAAACTATCTCTTAAAAGCAAATATGTATTATCATCCTCCTTTTCAAATATTTTTGAAATGGGAACCTTAAGGTTTTTTTACAAGTTGTAAAAAATGTAATGCAACCATTAAATTTTTGAGGCTGTATGAGGAAAATTATCCCTTCTATGTGCAAAATGTCATTGGTAGGAAGTATAGCTCAAAACATCACCTCCTTTGTAAAATTAGCTAAATGTCTATAACTAAGAAGCTAGAAAAATCTAGTTGGATGTCAGTTTTGTTTAAACAACTACGAGTCTAAAAAATATTTAACTTTACCTTGCAATAACTTAGCAGAATGATGATTATGGAAATATGTATAGAAGAATTGCACGTGTTTAACCTATATTGGATTATTTGCCATCTAAAAGAGAGGATGGGGGGATGAGAGGGGAAAAAATTTTTGGAACACAAGGTTTTGCAAGGGTGAATGTTGAAAACTATTTATGCATGTGTTTTGAAAATAAAGAGCTTAAAAAATAACTTAGCAGAATATACAAATAAGACGTGCCACCCTGGGTCAGATCAAAAGTATCTTATAGATTAGGATTTTGTTAATAAAAAAAAATAAAGGTCCAATAGATGATCTGTAGGACCAAGGTGTCTTCCCACACACACACACACACACACACACACACACACACACACAATCTCTAAATAGATATATCGCTATATTGATAATTTTATATAGATGTATTTATACCTTAATTTTGTTATCAAATATGAACAAATGCTTGTGGATCCATTTACATACACACACACACTTTTTTTTAAACCTTTACTATTTACTCAAATAATGAGTTTCATTAAGTTTTATTCACTGTATGAAATGAAACTTTCATTTGTCCTAAACCTATCTCACAGAGTTGGAAAGGGTATCTTTTGTCTTGTTTAGAGACTTGATTAAAAAATTGGTTTCACTTTTATCCATATCCTGTTCATAATGTTACAAATTTTATTTACATTTCCTCTTGGTGTGATGAATCCTTCTTCTAGTTTATCCTCATAGTACAGTCCCCACCCTACTCTCTAGCACTCTCCAGCCTTCTTAAAGTGTAACAATCAGAATAGCATGAATTCCACCAGATTCTTAATATAAGGACAGCTTAAAGTTTGGAGAATAGGAATCAGAGCTGGAAAGGGCCTCAGAGACCTCTGAATTCAACCTTCTCATTTCATGGAAAAGGCACCTGAGATCAAGAGAAATGAAGGTTACAGGAATTTGTTTTGTTTTGAAATATTATTCTTGATGATATGCAGTGTTTTGTTTGTCCTTTTTAGCAGTAGCATCGGACCAAAATCATGAGAAATACTTACAAGAATTTCTAAGACATTTACACATATTTGGATTTTTAAAATATAACTACTAACTACTCTTGTATACCTTAAGAACAACAGAAAGATGCAGGTTTAGCAGAAACTTCTCATTTTTTTGTAATGGCTTTGTGGTGGTAGCTGCCCAATTCATGTAAAAAAAAATTTCTCAAAAATCTTGGCAAACAATATCACCTTGAATTTTTATACCATTCGTAGCTTTTTAAAAGGGCCTTTGCATGTATTATCTCATTTAATTTATATAACATCCCTGTAATATAGGTACAACAGGTGTCACTACTTCCATTTTAGAGGACAGCAGGTTGAGATTAATAAAGGTTAACAGTAAAGAGATGTCAAGAATTAAATTAATTATATCACATTAGTAAGAACATTGTGCCAGCACACCAAATTTCATTCAAAAGAGGGTAATAAATTAGTCTATTTAAAATACCTTAAGTTCTAAGGTAGAAAAGTATATTACTAAGGTTTTGTTATCTGACTCTTTGTGACTCTTTCTGGGGTTTTCTTGGCAGAAATACTGGCATGGTTTACCATTTTCTTCTCATTTTACAGGTGAAAAAACTGAGGTAAATAGGGTTAAGTGATTTGTCCAGGGTCACACAGCTATTACATGTCTGGGGTCAGATTACAACTTAGGAAGACGTGTCTTTCTGACTCCAGACCCAACACTCTATTCACTGTACCAGCTATCTACCCATAGCTATTTGCTAAGTAACAACAATAACAAAACATAACCTGAGCACATGAAACATCTACAATATTTTACATTTTAATCTAGTGGTGATGTAAGTTATTGTAGGGAGTTCTATAAAATAACTTCACTGAGTACTATGCAATAAGAACATGGTAAAATTAAATATTTAAAACAGCTTTTAAAAATCACAAATAAAACCAGGAAATATTTTAATAAACATTCTGACATTTCAGAGCAATACCTAAGCAATAATTCATGCCAAGAGATTATACAGTCCTTTGGAAAGAAGCAACAACATCTATGACTATACTGCAATACAGATTTATAGTTAAACACTAGGGATAATAATATTTGAACTTTATACCCCAAATTTAAACTGGAGAAATACTTTAAACAAGACAGCAAATCACTAGGGCAAAAAACAACAGACAATGGAGGTTTTGAATCTGTTTATGTCACTTTCCTCACTTGTAAAATGGGGATAATTATAACACTACTGTCCAGGGTTGCTGTGGGGATAAAAATGGGATTTGTAAAAATGCTTTGCAAACTTTAACTGCCACATAAATTTTAGTTACTATTATTACTGTATTTAAAAAATAATATAGATAACATTTGCATGCTCCTGTTTTTTAAATTAGGAAATGCTCTATTTCTGAATCTATTAAAAAGAAGAAAAAACAACTAAAATATAGCAACTAACATTTGGAGATGAGAAGGAAAAAGAAAGGCAGGGGTGCAATAATCTTTTTCTTTCTCTGTTTGAACTACCCCATAATGCATACCCTACTAAATGCAACTATCTTGTACTCATCAGAAAAGCCTTACACTGACACAAGAATCCTTGTTTCAAGAATCCACCTTACATTCATCCAGTCTCATTCATTCATTTTTCTACTACAATGGTAATAACTTAAAAGACTGTTTAGTGAAATACTAAAGCAAAAGGTATGCTTAAAAATCCCATTATGGCTATGTCTTTCTCATGAAGGGAAATGTAGACCTTTCACACAATGTCACAGGTGTCATCAGTTATCACCTACCCGAGCTGTTCTGTCATCATAACCTTCATCAGACATTAAAAAGTCACAGAGTCCTCTGGTGGGAATGCTAGTGTTCTCTGTGATCCATGTGTGCAGGTATACTTCCCCCAATACCCTCTTCATATGCTCCCTAGTTAAGTGCATTTCAACAGCTTCAATTCTTCCTTGGATTTCTAGGAGTTTCTCTTCCATTGGCTCACGACTTGCATCTCCAGATTGGATGGGTGAGCTGTCAGCTAGATCTTCAGCATCTCTTTCTTTGTTCTTCTCATGACCACGTGGCTTGCTCATTTGTTTGAAAGAAGTTCCTTCTTCTTGTTGCTCCTCCTCAGCATGGCCCAGAACAAGAGAGTCAGTTATTAAGATTTTGTTGTCCTCATGGGTAGGCTTCCATAAGACCTCTGACGGGGTTTTCTGCATTGACTGATATAAAATCCGCAAGAGAAAAAGTTTAAAACGCCAAAAGTAAGTAGACCCAGAACCTTCAATCTTTTTGTCCAAGGCTTCTTGTAAAAACTGAGGAATATGTTTATCTTTCAAAATTTTCCAGCGTACCAGGTCTAATAAATCTACCTGCTTAAAGAGATTCTGAACTGAAGACTCTAGGAGTTGAGCTGCTGCCTCTTCAAATGTTTTGAGAGTGACAAACTGAACCTGGTAGTTTTTGTTCACAGGGTGCAGACCATTGATCATGCCTTCAGTTGTAATGACTGCCAGGTATGCACCACAGGGGCTTACTGCTATCCCATGAGTCCTCACTGAGCCAAATACTTCTGATAGTTTAATTAGTTGGTGCTCAAACTTTAATGCAACATCTGTAAAAATGGGAATCAGTTGCCTCACCTTTCCATCACTTGAGCATGTGTATACTGTGCCATTTTGTTTGTCTGCAGTCATGGAAACAATGGGTAGTGTGTGAAGTCCTGTGACATGGGAATTATGGACATTCAAACCTGCTTTGGATATCAAAAGAAGACACCAAAACACATAGGATCCCCTAGCAGCCACCACTAAGCTACAACTACATTTCTGGTACGGATGATAAAGAGGAATACATTTAATGCTGTGTACTGGCAACTGGTCCATTTCTTTCCATAGAATAACAGGTTGTCTTAATGTGAAGTAGCCTTTAACTGCTTTGAGGTTAACAGGAAGAATTTTAACAGGCCCAAATGCACTCCCCACAATGAGCCCGCTCATTTTTCGATTGTTGTGTTCATACTCCCACCAAAACAAAACGCTAGGAGAAGTAATCCCTGATTCAATGGTGTTACATGAAGAGATAGATTCCTTGCCAATAAAAGGGAGCTGAAACTGCCACACTGCAATATTTCCATTTTCGAAAAGGACTGCCAGGAGCACACTGCCGACATCACGGCATTCATTATTGTGTTTGACTTGCTGGGTGGTGCAGATGCCTGACCACTCCATCCGTACTGGCGTCTGCATGCTGTGTCTCCTCTGAAACTCAGCAAAGTCGCCGAGATCTCCTTCAGGGGTTTCATTTTTGGTCAGTTTATAGCTGGTCTCATACAGGCGCTCTCCATAGATCTCAGTTAGATCAACCAGCTGTACCCACTGCAGTCTGTTGAGGTTAGCCTGAATGGTCAATCGATTGTCCATGGTTAATGCTGACAACAGGCATCTCCCATTAGCATCACAGCCCATTGGAGACCAGCTAGTATACTTGAATCCTCTCATTGGTGGCAAAGATTTTCCTTCAGGATTGAATACCCTATCTAGCATGAAGCTTTGACTGACTGTGGGGTCCTTAGAGGTGGCAAATTTCTCCTTACATTCAGCAACCTCCTTTTTTGAACCAACCTGAAGGGGGGAAAAAAAAGAGATTTTAAAAAACTAGAGAATTATTATATCACACTAATATATACAATATCATTTAGTATGAATCAAGGGATTCATATTAAAATTAGAGATAAATGAACATCTTTAATATTGCTTTTACTTTTTTTAAAGACAAACTGGGAACTTCTTTAAATTCTGACATAACTAAAAAAATGAAAATTTAAGAGAACAAAGTAAAATATATTATCCTTCTAGCAGAGTTATGGAGACAGATAATTTTATATAATTACCATACAGTCAATGAATCAGATGTTTTAACTGTCACTCTTTGTCACATCTCTTAGATTAAATCTATGAGGAGGGAATGGTGACCACTCTTCTTACTCCATGTCTATGATGTTAAGCTCAAACGCACCAACAAGAATAATATTTTAAAAAAAGAAAAGAATCATGTACTTATGTTCTCCAAGGGTCAATTAAAATTACTTATCCTAAGTTGGCTATTATGATTTTTAAATAAACAGTAAGTACTATTAACAACTTGGCCTCCCCCTTTATCTTGAAGAGGAAAAAAACCACATGGTTAGCTGGTCCTTAGTTTCATAAAATAGGTGTCAAATACCAACACAACATTCAACCAGCCCTAATATAAAACAGTAAGTGCATTAAAAGACATGTATCTTTGATATACTTAAGTATTAGATGTTTTACATTCCTTTAACATATCTGACTTCAGGGGGCAGTAGCAGAATGAGTATTTTTCAATGACAAGTGTTGTTTTGTGATTAAATGTGACTTCTAAATTGAATATTGGAAATTTCACTCAAATTATTCTCAGAGCTAACTTCAATGACTTGGTTTGATTATTTTTTTCTCCTGGCCCTCTTTTAGGTGACCTCCAACATGAGTTAGCTGGGTTGATTTGACTGTCCCCCAAACACATCCAATCCATTCTTGTTGTTCCCCAAAAATGGAAGGTTTCACTCACTCTCTTTGCCCAGCCAGTTCCTAGCCACTCTTGGAGACTCAGTTCAAATCTCATGTCTTTATACAAAGCCTTCCCTGATCATTCCAATCTTAAATCATATCTCTCTATCTTCTTACAGTTCTTACTGTCTATATTATTCACTTCCTACTTAACACATCCTGTCCTGTGACAATGAATTCAGAATTGCTCCAAAAATGAAAAGTGAGGTACAGAACAAGTAGAATGCAATGGAAAGGGCTCTTGACCTAGAGTCAGCCTGAAACGGAATCCAATTTCTGCTACACACTTCCTCAATTGTTCCCCAACAAGTTACTTAATCTCTTCAGTCCTTAGTTTCCTCAATTATGAAATGAGGGAAATGTCTCTAAGGCTCCATCTAACTCTTAAATCCTATAATCCAGTGGATATAAGAGTGGCACAAACCGCTAAGATTAGTATCAGGAAGATGAGATTAAGCCAAAATGAGTGGATGTTTGTGAAAAATGGTAGGGACAAGAATATCTGAACAATATGTAGATCTGAAACAAGAAAAAGAACAAGAAGGGGCAGGCCCACTGCTCATTATGAGTAGGTAGGCAACGTAAATTAATGTGTTCAAGTCCCAATTTTGCTTTGGCCTTTTTCATCAAGAATCATTCTTTTTATTGAAAAGGGCAAAAAAACCAGTTTAGATGAAATTAAAACCCCAAATTGAAGAGAAGATAAAGTACCTAACAACTTTAAATCAATTAACATCTCCAGGCACAAAAGATTTATATTCTAGAATACTGAAAGAAAATATGAATGTAATAACAGAACCACTGTTAATAAGCTTTGACAAATCAGGAAAGGTTCTAGAAGTTTGTGAGTATTTTAAGAAATGTCCTAAATTTAAAAAAAAAAAAAAAAAGGAGGGAAAAAAAAAAAGGATTCTGGACATTTTAGTTTGGGTAAGTTCCAGGCTGTTCTCTTGACAATTTTTTTTTTTTTTTTGCTGAGGCAATTGGGGTTAAGTGATTTGCCCAGGATCACACAGCTAGGAAGTGTTATATATCTGAGGTCATATTTGAACTCAGGTCCTCCTGACTTCAGGATTGGTGCTCTATCCACTGTGCCATATAGCTGCTCCTCCCTGACAAAATTCTAAAACAGAACTTAAAAAATAGATTTTAAGCATAAAAAAGTGTGCAGTGATGATGGAAAATAAATCTTGATAAATGAACTATTTTCCTTTATTGAAAGAATTACTGTACTGGAAGAGCAGAAGAATGTTGCCATGATAGCATGTTTTGATTTCAAGAAAACCTAATGACTTTGGACTATATCTGTACAAAAAAAAAAAAATGGAAAGAACAGTACTTTGGAAAATAGAAAGAATGCTGGAATTGGAGTCAGAGAACTTTAGTGTGAATCTTAGTTCTATTCCTTATTTGCGGTGGGTGACTTCTATGATAAGCTTATGACAAAGTCTCTCACAATATTCTTGTGAAAATAAATGTCAAATGAGAGTATAATTAAGTGGAATTGTTGCTGGTTGAACAGTCCCACTCACTGAATGTTGCTTTTACTGGATCAAAAGCAATCCAAAAGCAGATTTTTAGTGCTAAGTCACAGGGTTCTAGGATATTTGGCCCTGTCCTGTTCAAGATTTTTCTGATTGATTTGGATGACGATATACTTGTCAAATTTATTGATGATATGAAATTGGAAGAAATAGCTAATTCACAGAATGACAGAATCAAGATGCAAAATTATCTCTACAAGCTTATCTTTTGGTAAGCTGAATCAGATAAAATGAAATTTAGGATGGATAATAGTTAAGTCAACAGGCCAACAAGAATTTATTAAGCACATGTTTTATGAGGCATTATGCTTATTTTACTAGAGATACAAAGAAAGTTCTTGCCCTCAAGGAACTCAAATTTTAATGCAAATAATTTTGCTAAAAACAACATATCTGGGGCAGCTAGGTGGCGCAGTGGATGGAGCACCAGCCCTGAAGTCAGAAGGACCTGAGTTCAAATTTGGTCTCAGACACTTAACATTCCCTAACTGTGTGACCCTGAGCAAGTTACTTTACCTCAATTGCCTCAGCAAAAAGGAAAAAAAAAAAAAAAAAAACAACATATTTACAGAAAAAAAAATTGAAGAAAATCTCAGAGGGAAGGCATTAGAATTAAGGAGGATTGAAAATAAGCTTCTTGTAGAAGGTTAGCTGAGACCTGAAAAAAGCCAAGGAAATCAGGAGATAAAGAAAAGGAAGAACATTTCAGGAATGGGCAGTCAATACACATGAAATGAATGCATTTAAATGCATCTTAAGAATACTGTTCTTAGGAAGCAGATAGGTTATGAAGGACTTTAAAAGCCAAACAGGAAAGCAACAAGCATTTATTTATCCAAACAAAGGATTTAATATTTGATTTTGGAAACAATAGAGAGTCACTATGTTTTACTGAATGTGAAAGTGACACAATCAGATCTGCACTTTAGAAAACACTCTGGCAGAGTAAGGCAGAAACCCACCCGAACTCTCATAAATTCTCCTCCAAACAACATAAAAAAGGCCTCAAAATGAATTTGGAAGTAGCATACCCACAAAAGGATGAGGGGAACCAATTTTCTGGGACAAGACAGCTTAGAAGGTTGGCAGGAAAAAGCTTTTCTCACTTGGATAAAAGAGCCAATGCAGGCAGTGTTCAGGTAAGCTGGTAACAGGCTGTCCCCCAGCCCCAGGGGAGGTTAGGGCAGCAGGCCCCATGATCCCAGTGCAGTAAGCCAATGGTGAAGTCTAGCACTCCTGGCATAGCAGGTCAGTAGGGAGGCCTTGCACACTCTGCACAAAAAGCTTGAGACACCCCAAGAGTAAAGCCCAACTTTAACATAAAATTAGAAGACATTAAAGAGATTAGAAAATGAGCCAACTCCTTTCCTCCTCCCCCCCCAACAAAAAACAACTGCAACAACAAGAAGAATTTGATCATAGAAAGTTATTAAGATGACACAGAACAAAACAAACTCAGAGGAGGACAAAGTCAAAATGCCTACATGTGAAGGCTCAAAGAAAAATGTTAACTCTCAGAAGAGCTCAAAAAGGATAGGATAAGATAAAATAAGAGAAGAAGAATCTGGAAAAGAAATAACAGTGACAAAAGAATAATGAAAAAAAAAGTCAACAGCTTGGTAAAAGAAGCACAAAAATGGAAAAGGATTACAAAAATTCACTGAAGAAAATAACTCTTTAAAAAAGTAAATTGGCCAAATGCAAAAGGAGTTACAAAAGCTCATTGAAGAAAATAATTCCTTAAAAATCAGACAAGAGAATGCCAATCAAGAAAAAAAATCAAGCAAAATCAAAAGAATGAAAACAAATAGAAGAAAATGTGAAATATCTCACTGGCAAAACAACTAATCTGTAAAACAAATTGAGAGATAATTCAAAAATTATTGGGCTACCTGAAAACCATAATTAAAAAAAAAGTTTAGACATCATATTTCAAAGAATTATCAAAGAAAACTGCCCTGATGTCTTAGATTGAGAATAGAAAATAGAGATTCAAAAAATCCATTGATCACCTCCTGAAAAACATTCCAAAATAAAATCTTTCAGGAATATTATAGACAAATGCCAGAGCTCCCATGTCAAGAGAAAATGGTGTAAGCAGCCAAAAAGAAATAGTTCAAATATCATAAAGCCACAGAATTTAGCAGCTTCTACAAAAGGATCAGAAGTCTTGGAATATGATATTATGGAAGGCCAAGGGCTAGGATTACAACCAAGAATCACCTATCCAGTGGAAATGAATATAACTCTTTGGGGGGGAAAGGGAAAGATCACTTTGGCAACTGGTTGGAAGATGAGACAAGGAAATCAACTAAAAAGTTTAAAATCACCAGGTATAAGGTGATAAGGGTCTGAATCAGGATAATGGCAGTGCCAAAGGACAAAAGGGAGAGTATGGAAGAGAGATACTGTGAAGGTGGAACTGAAAGAATCTGGTAAAAGACTGAAAATATGGTGGGTGAGAGTAAGAATTTGAAGATTACACCAAGGTTGTGAGCCTGGATGAATGGGATGATACTGGTGCTTTAAATAGTAATAGGGAATTTAGGAGGGGGTGTGGTTTGAGGGGGAAAATAATGAGTTCAGTTTTGGAAATGTTGGGTTTAAGATGTTTACAGGATATCTAGTATAAAATGTCCAAGATACATGATGAAGTCAGGAGAGAAGTTCGGGCTGGATAAATAGAGCTGAGAATTATCAGGATAGAGATCACATCCCTTGGAGATGATGAGATCATCAGGTAAAACAGTACAGCGTAAGAAGAAAAGGTGGCCCAGACAGAATTTTGGAAGAAACCAATAGTGAGTGACATCATCTGGATGAAGGAGACTGAAAAGGAGGAGTCAGACTGATAGAAGAACCAAGAGCATGTCATCAAAACCCAAAGAGAAGACTGTATCGAGAAGAGGGTGCGAAAGGCTGAAAAAAGGTCAAGAAGAAAAGGACTGAGAAAAGACATTAGATTTATGGATGTAGAGATCAGTGTTAAGCTAGACAAGCACAGTTTCAATTAATGAGGAGGTCAAAAGTCAGACTATACAAAGTTAAGAAGAGAAAGAGGAAAGAAAGTATAAACACTAATTGTAGATGTCTTCAAGAAGTTTAGGGACAAAAGAGAAGAAGATACATAAAGACAGCTAATAAATAATAAAACAAGGTTTTTAAAGTATGAGGAAGACAGTCATGCATGCAGAAAGCAGGGAAACTGGTTAACTGAGATATTAGAAATATAAATAGAAGGTTTCCTGCATTTTAGGTAGATTACTTTTTTTCCTTTTTTAAAATTTTATTTTATTAAAGCTTTTTTTTTACAAAACATATGCATGGGTAATTTTTCAACATTGATCCTTGCAAAACTTTCTGTTCCAAATTCCCCCCCCTTCTCTCCACCCCCTCCCCTAGATGGCAGGTAGACTAATGCATGTCAAATATGTTAAAATATATGTTAAATCTAATGTATGTAAACATATTTATACAGTTATCTTGCTGCAATAGAAAAATCAGATCAAGAAGGAAAAAAAAAAAACCTAAGAAAGAAAACAAGATGCAAGCAAACATCAACAAAAAGAGTGAAAATGCTATGTTGTGGTCCACATTCAGTTCCCACAGTCCTCTCTCTGGGTATATATGGCTCTCTTCATCACTGAACAATTGGAAATGGTTTGAATCATCTTATTGTTGAAGAGAGCCATCAGAATCGATCATTGTATAATCTTGTTGTTGCCGTGTATAATGATCTCCTGGTTCTGCTCATTTCACTTAGCATCAGTTCATGTAAGTCTCTCCAGGCTTCTCTGAAATCATCCTGCTGGTCATTTTTATGGAACAATAATATTCCATAACATTCATATACCATAATTTATTCAACCATTCTCCAAATGATGGAGAATCCATCCACTGAGTTTCCAGTTTATTGCCACTTGCACATGTGGGGTCCTTTCCCTCCTTTAAGATCTCTTTGGGATATAAGCCCAATAGAAAAACTGCTGGGTCAAGGGGTATGCACAGTTTGATAACTTTTTGAGCATAGTTAGATAGATTATTCTTAAAGAATTTATTAAAAAGCATGGATAAAAGTTATCTAGAATGAGAATGAATGGAGGATCAATGATATGCACTGATGAAAAGAGCTTCTATATCATGAAATCTATTAGTTTACCCAAGTATCAAATATAAAGACTCCATTTCAGGTTAAAAAAAATCAACTGCACAATAATGACGGTTACAGCCAAATGCAGTTCATATGAAAAAAAAATGAGTTGGAAGGTTTTGTTGATCACAATAAGCTCAATGAGCCAATAGTATAATGGAACTAATTTAAAAGCCAATGAAATTCTTTTTGGGCACATTAATAAAAAGTATTCAGATCAAAAGAAGTAATAGTTTTGTTCCTATACTTATCAGGCTACATCTGGATAATGTGTTCAGTTGTGAATGTCACATTTTAAGAAGAATACTGACAAATTGGAATGGGTCCAAAGGAGGGGTACCATGATGGTAAGGGATCTAAAAACTATTTCATTTGAGCAACAATTGAAGAAACTAAAAATGTTCAATTTTGACAGGAGAATACTAAAGGCAGATGAGATAATCTTCTTCCCTGGAAGATGATGCTCATTCTAGCTGGATAACTTATTCTTGGCTGTAATCCAAGTTCTTTTGCCTTTCAGAATATCTGATTCCAGGCCCTTCGATCCTTTAATGTGGAAGCTGACAGATCCTGTGTAATTCTAATTACAGTTCCTTGGTATTCGAACTGTTTCTTTCTAGCTGCTTGCAATATCTTTTCCTTGGTGCGATAGTCCTGAAATTTGGCCATGATATTCCTTGGGGTTTGAATTTTGGGGTCTCTTTCTGGAGGTGATTGGTGAATTCTTTCAATGCCAATTTTGCCTTCTGATTCTAAAACATCAGGGCAATTCTCTTTCATGATTTCCTGGAAGATAACATCCAGGTTCTTTTTTTCATCATGGCTTTCAGGGAGACCAATAATCCTTAGATTGTCTCTCCTGGATCTGTTTTCCAGGTCAGTTGTTTTTCCTAGGAGATATTTCATATTTTCTTCTATTTTTTCATTTTTTTGTTTTTGTTTGACTGATTCTTGAAGTCTTATTGAGTCATTTACTTCTATTTGTTCAATTTTAATTTTTAAAGTATTATTTCCTTCAGTTATCTTTTTTAGCTCCTTTTGTAGCTGGCCAATTGAATTTCTTGATTCAATGCATTCTTTTTCCATTTTGCCAGTTTTATTTTTCAGTGAATTGTTGTCTTTTTCCAATTTACCAATTTTGTTTTTCAGTGAATTGTCTTTTTCCAATTCACCAATTTTATTTTTCAGTGAATTTTTTTCTTTTTCCAATTCACCAATTTTGTTTTTCAGTGAATTGTTTTCTTTTTCCAATTCACCAGTCCTATTTTCCAGTTTTTGATATTTCTGTTGCACTCATCTCAATTTATTTCCCCATTCTTCTTCTAGCTCTCTTTTGAGATTCTTAATGCAATCTTCCAGGTAAGCCTTCTGGAAGGGAGACCAACTTAAGTCCGCCTTTGTGGCTTCATCTGGGATTGTTTTCATAATGTCAGAATCTGGGGACTGTTCTATTTTTTCTCCATAAAAGCTGTCTATGGTGAGAGCTCTCTTCTGCTTCTTGCTCATGATTTAAAGTTGGGGTATCGGTCACCAGCAGAGAATACTGCAACAATTTGTATTTGTCCTGGGGCAGTTTGCCGAGTTGACTTCCGGTCTGAGGCTGGTTGGGCTAGATTCGCACTAAGACCACGTTTTCAGCTGCTCTCAATCCACCCTTTACCAAAGGCAGATCTGCCAAAGCACCTTCCCGCAAGCAGAGCAAAGTGGCCCAGGAGTCTCCCAGGGGCTTCCTGGGTGCCTAAAATCCGCCCCTCTATGGCAGCCCAGACTTCCGCCCCGGCTGGCGTCTGTCTGATCGGACCAGCGGCCAATTTCCCCTGAGGCTAACCTTCTCCAGAGTTCTTTCAAAGTAGATTTTTGATACAAGTGCGTTGTAGTCCAAGTGTTTGGTGGAGCCCTCACTCCAAAACCAGTTCAGAGGCTCACTTTGTCTGGGTCTGAGGGAAGGTCTCAGGAGTTCACAGAGAACGCTGTCTGCAGTTCGCCATCTTGGCTCCCAGGTCCAACTTTCATTGGAATCTTTTTCCTCATATGTAAAATAGGAATAATACCTTTCCAATCTTCTGTCACAGGACTATAGGTGTAAAACAACTAATGTATGCAAAGTACTTTGCAAACATTAAAGTGCTATTTCTGTGTCATTCTTGGATACTTAATGTTTATGGAAAGGAGGTTACTGGTGCTCCTTGCTTTAAAGCCAACAAGTGAGATTTAAATCCAATTCTCATTGCATTTTAAGTATAACAATTTATACTCTACACTATAATGCTTAAGAGCTGAAAAAATCATTTCACTTTCACCTTGTATACTTCCCACAACCTCAAAATCAGTAACTAATCTGTAAACTAATATTTAGATACACAAAGAAAACTCCTATTTAAAAGATTCTCTACTCCCTACAGCTAGATGCTGTAGTCAGGGAAGACATCTTCCTGAGTTCAAGTCTGCCAAGATACTTACTAGCTATGTGAAAGTCACTTCAGCCTCTTGCCTCAGTTTCCTTCTCTGTAAAATGAGCTGGAAAAGAAAATGGCAAAACATTCTAGTGTCTTTGCCAAGAAAACCCTAGATGGTATCATGAAGAATTGAACTTGACTGAAAACAACTGAACAATACTTCCTGCAACCTTCTCACTATTAACAATTGTATAATGTTCACAATTATGTTTCCTAATATCTGTTTTATGAATCAGACTTTCTTAAAGAAGGATATATAACTGTGAAATAAAAAGAATATCGTGCTAGAACTTTGGAAACCCAGACTCTCTCATACTTGGGAACTAATTGTCTGTCTGTTGTTAGAAAAGCTATTTTATATCTCGTAGCATCAGTTTCTTCAGCTGTAAAATGAGAATACTAAACTGTCTGATTTCTTAGGTCTCTTCCCAAATTAACAGTAGCTTTTTTCTGTAGCATAATTACAAGAATACAAGAGTAAGAACCACAAAAGTTCTATAACTTCACTTTGAAGCAGAGTTCTAAGTGAAAACAGCACTGTTAGAAGATCCACTTTTAGGGAACACAGTCAAGCTTAAAAAATGTTAAGTATTTAAAATTTAAATTCCAGGGACCATCATCAACAGAAAGTCCAAAGGACAAATATAAATTTCTTCACATTCCCTACCAATATATCATGTTTTAAACTTGCAGGGTCATAAATATGCCTATTAATTTTTGGTGTCTGAAGGTTCTGCCCTAGGCCCTCTCTTCTTTTTTTCAATATGGTTTCATCCATTTCCAAGGGTTCAATTATTAATGATCCCCAACCCTAATCTCCCTGAATCTATTTATTATACATTTTGAACTAAATGTCCCACAGACATCTCAGACTCAACAAGTCCCAAACAGAACTATCTTCCCTC
The DNA here is from genome assembly GCA_023553655.1 of Myrmecobius fasciatus. Classification (NCBI taxonomy): domain Eukaryota; kingdom Metazoa; phylum Chordata; class Mammalia; order Dasyuromorphia; family Myrmecobiidae; genus Myrmecobius; species Myrmecobius fasciatus. Next base: position 74,656 of record JAJPUD010007421.1, on the reverse strand, counting down.
CAATTTTCAACTTTCCTGTTGTTGTTCAGAACATCACCATCTTCCCAGTCTCATTTTTTCCTCAATTCTTTACTCTCATTCACCCTATCTATCTAATCCATTGTCAAATTTTGTTTTTTCTGAATTAAAAACATCTTTCATTGCAGCCTCCTTTCTTCATTCATACAGCAACCAGGCTAGTATAGACCTCATTACTTCTTATCTAAATTATACATGGCCTTTTTATTAGTATCCATCTTGCTCTATTCTAGTCAACTGCCAAAGTAATTTATCTAAGGTTCAGTCAAATCAATCAGTAAGCATTTATTTAGCATCTACTATGTGCTAGGAGCTGCTAAATGCTGGAGATACAAAAGGAAGCAAAAAAATAGTCCCTTTTTGCAAATATTATCTAATGGAGGAAACAATAAGGAAACAAATATGTACAAACAAGCTAAATATAGCAATGGTATCAAACTAAAATAGAAACAGATCTCTTCTGGCCCCATAATGATCTAGAAAACCACAAATGAACACTATCTATGTTGTATATTTTTATTTATTTTGTGTGACGGTTCTCAAATATATTTTAATCTAGTTCAGGCAACATTCCAAAGTTTTGCAAATCCATATTCATTCCTAGGTTTGACACTTCTGATATACAGAATAAAAAAAATAATTTAAAAGCTGAAAATACTAGAATTATGGAAAAGTTCTTATAGAAGATGAGATTTTATTTGGGACTTGAAGGAAACCAAGAAGTCTGATAAGGAGGAAAAGCACTGCAGGCATAGGAAACAAGAGAAAATGTATGGAGCTGAGAGATGGGATATCTTGTTCCAGGGACAGCAAGGAGATCATTGTCACTGGATTGAAGAGGACATGAGGGGATAAGGTGTAAGATAAGGGGAATGATGGGAAAAGGGTTCCAGTTATAAAAGGTTGTGAATACCAAATGGAGGGTTTTGCATTTTATTTTTAGAGGTAATAGAAAGCAGTTGGAGTTTACTGACTAGAGGGGTGACATGGTTGATAGGTACTTTGGGAAAATCACTTTTGGTGGCTGAATGCACAATGGATTGAAATAGGGGAAAAACCTGAAGCAGGCAGACCCATTAGCAAGCTACTGAAATAGTCCAGTAATGAGGTAATGAGAGCCTGCACTAGAGCGATAGCAATGTTGGAAGAGAAGAGGAAGCACTCAAGAGATGTTGCAAATGTGAAATTGACAGGTCTTGGCAACAGATTGGGAAGGGGAAATGTGAGTGGGCATGTGAGTGAGAGTGAAGAGTTGATCATGGCTCTTAGATTGTGAATCCAAGCAACAAAGTGGATGATGTTGTCCTCTGTGGTAATTGTGGAGGTGAGGGTTGGGGAAGGTTTAAGAGAAAGGATAATGACACTGTTTAAGATGTCTACTGGATATCCAGTTTGAGATGTCTGAAGGGCAGATGTGAGATTGGAGGTCAACAGAGAAGATGGGGCAGGATAGGTAGAATTGAAAATTATCAGCACAGAGATGATAATTAAATTAATGGGAGTTGATGAGATCACCAAGTGAAATGGCATAGAGGTAAAAGAGAAAAGAGCCCAGCACAGAAACTTGTAGAATAGGTATAGTTAGAAAGAATGATTTGGATAAGGATCCAGAAGAGAAGTTTGAGAACGAGCAATCTGATAGGTAGGAGGAAAAGCAGAAGAGAGGTATCCCAAAAACCAAGAGAGGAGAGAGTATCAAGGAGGAGAGGGTGATCAATCATGTCAAAAGCTGCAGAGAGTAAAGGAGAGTAAGGATTGATAAAATGTCATTGTTTTTGGAAACTCAGAGATTACTAGTGATTTTGCAGAAAGCAGCTTCATTGGAATGATAACATCAGAAGACAGATTATAAAGTGTTGAGAATGTACCATCGAAGTGGTACAGTGGATAGAGAGCCTAGAGTCAGAAAGACTCATCCCCCTGAGTTCAAATTTGACATCAGATACCTAATAGTTTATCAGATTATCAGATGAGGTTATGTGACAGATCTGTAGGGGACCCAGTCTGAAATGGTTGTGTGCTTTTCTCCAGCTTTGTTCAATAGCACATGTGTAAGAGCATAGGTGGTGGATAAAGTTAGGGTTTGACTAATGATATGATAAAGTAACTAGGGATTCAAGAGAAGAGGGCTGTGTAGAATCAAATTGTTTCACCAAGATGTAAAGAAAAAGAAGCATATACTGTAATGGACTTGGCTCTCTTCAAGAATGAGGTGATTCAGGCGAATTCCAATAGGCTTGTGATGGAGAGAGTTATCTGTACCCAGAGAGAGAACTGTGGAGACTCAATGTGGATTATAATATATATTTTCACTTTTTTTGTTTGCTTGCTTGTTTTTTTTTTTCTTTCTCACTTTATCCTTTTTGATCTGATTTTTCTTATGCAGCATGATAAATATATTAATATGTTTAGAAGAATTGCATGTTTAACCTATACTGAATTACTTACTGTCTAGGGGAGGGAAAGGAGGGAGAAAAATTTGGAACACAAGGTTTTGCAAGGGTGGATGGTGAAAACCATCTTTGCATATATTTTGAAGATAAAAAGCTATTATTAAAAAAATTCTTTTAAAAAGAAAAAAATGGCTAGTACAGGCAATATGGCCTGGAAATGGACCGAGGGGGTGAAAGACTGGCAAGTTAGGCTTGGGAAGGGAAGGCAGAAGAAAAAATGAAAAACCAATAAATTATAGTCAGATAAGGGGATTGGGAAATTCTTGAACACAGAGGTGGTACATATGTGGATAATGACAAAAGTAAAGGTATGACCATCTTTTTTTGTGGAGTAAAAGTCATGGGAAGTGAGTAGTTCAGGAACTGAGTGATTATGGTGTTTGAGGAAGAATTTGTATGTATGTTGAAGTCCCCTAGTATGAGAAGAGTTGGGAAGAGAGGAAAACTTGTGAGCCAGGTATTAAATTTGTTGAGCAAAGAAGGAAAATAACTTGGAGGTCTACCAACAACAGCTATGAGAATTGTAATTATGTGGTAGATACAGATTGCCTGAACCTCAGAGGAAAAAAGATTACTAAATGATAGAGGTAGAGTGACAACCTGGAAGTAGTAACGGAAAGCAAAGAATATTCTCTTTTTAATTTTAATATTTTGTTTTCTCCCAATTACATGTAAAAACAATTTTTAATATTCATTTAAAATGTTTTTGAGTCCCAAAATTTTCTCCCTCTTTTCACTGAGAAATCAAGTAATTTGCATGTGCTACAATGCAAAATATATTTCCATGCTGATCATGTTGGGAAAGAAAAGATAAAAAATAAGTAAAGAAAAAAGTATGTTTTGATCTTTACATTTGTAACAACTGTCAGCTTGTAACAGTAAATGGCAATATCTGGAAATAGAATTTTTTTAAATCATAGTCAGAAAGGAGTATTTCAACTCCCTCTTTTCAACCAATGAGTCAAGGGGAATGAGTGATGGTACAATTAACACTGTAAAGTTCTGACCATGTTATATTTTTACTCAATAAACTCCAATGGCTCTCTATTATCTTCAGGATCAAATAGAAAGTCCTCCATTTGGCAATTAAAACTCTTTACAAATTTACGATGTAAAGCCCTGGTTCCTTCTTCCCTCTCCAGTCTTTATGTGAAGGGTACATTGATTTACTGTTGCTCACACATGACATTCCATCTTCTGCCTCTGGACCTTTGTCCTAATTATCTCTTATAGTCATCTCTTAGCTTCCATGACTTCCTTTAACTCTCAGCTCAAATTCTATCTTTTGTCATAGGCCTTTCATATTTTTCACTGCTGCTAGTGCTTTCCACACTATGACTGTAACTTGTAAATACTAAATTACATGTGGTATCTCTTCCCTCTATTCCTTTAAAATTCATCTCTCATCACCTCACTCCTCTCCATCTCAGCTTCACCTGATGTCCTGATGTTGAAGTCTTTGAAAGAATGGAATGCCCTTGCTTTTTCTTTTGTGTTCACATGCCTGGTACACAGCAAGCATCTATTTGATTAATTGATGCTGTGAGTGGACAGAACCAATATATGTCCTTTCAGTAATAATGTCTAGTAGGTGAGTCTTATTTCCTACCCCATCCCCAAACCAAATCCCCAAAGGGCCACAAGCTAATGGATAATTTTAATTTGTTTTTATCATAATTACAATGGCATATCTATTTTGTATCTCACTGCCAAACCTGCAAGTGACTAGTTTCCTTAGTTACTGTTAACTTAGTTATTGTAGTTAAAGTGACTTCATCACTGAAGTCAAGAAAGTTTATAGACTTTTTGAATGATAATTTTGAAAAATGCACTCATCAAACCTGATACAAAATTATTACTGTTACAAACTGACACATGTTACAAATGTAAATGTAATAGCTTTTATTAAAAAAGTTGTAAATCTGGTACTGCCTAACAGAAATTATTATACAGTTTGATTCTTGCTTTGTCAACTTTGGCTTCTAATTCAGTGGTTAGAAGGCATTAAAACTATCCAAGCAAATTATAGTCTTGAAACAAATGTTCAAAAGACAACTAAGTTTCAATTCAGAAGTCTTCAACCAAGTACTGAAGCAACTGGCAAATGAGAATAAGGATGATAGTATGGACTAAAATGACTGAACAAAATTTGTCTCAATTTTTCAAACTCTCACAGTCTCTGATAATGACTTGGATAAAGTCTCACTTTCCCCATTTCAGGGAGATGTGAGAATAACGAAGAAAAAATATGAAACTCATTAGAAATTATATTTAATTTTTTAGAAGAAAGCTTCTCTATAAATCTAAAATATTATTCTGTAAATAAGAGATTAAAATAGGAAAATCTTCCTGCCATCTAGGGGAAGGGTGGGGACTAGGGGGGAAAAATTTGTAACAGAAAGCTTTATAAGGGTCATTGTTGAAGAATTACCCATACATATGTTTTGCAATCAAAACGCTTTAATAAAAAAATAAAATAAAATAGGAAAATCACACTTCCAGGAAGGAATTAGTAAAACAAAATCGCTCAAAAAGCATTAAACATCTACTATAGGCTAGGTACTGGGGATATAAATGCAAAAGTGGAAGTCTCTGCCATCAAATATCTTACATTCTACTAAAGGGATAAAAAAAATATACAAAGAAGTAAATACAGAATATATATAAAAAAAAATAAAATCACAATGATGATTGGGGGGATGACACTAAGAAACTGGATAATTAGAAAAGGCTTCCTGAAGGAGACAGCACTTGAGCTGAGCCTTGAAATGAGGGAGTGATTCCAAGAGGCATTTGAGAGTGAACATTCCAGGTGCAAGGGATAGCCAGTGCTCACCTATGGGATTTTCATAAGTGAGGGATGGAATAGTACAGGGAATAGCAAGCAGATTAATTTGAATATAAAATATAAGAGGGGGACCAAAGTTTATTCAGCATGGAAAAACAGAAGAGAGTCTAATGGTAATTACGTCTTCAAATGCCTTTATCCTAAAGCCAATGAAAGTAACTATAGCTTGCTGAGTAGAAGAATGGCATGGTTACATCTGTGCTTCAGGAATATCACTTTGGGAACTATGTGAAGAATGGGTTGGACACAGACTGGATGCAAGGAGACCAACTGAGAGGCTGCTACAATGAGCTCACGTGAAATATGTCAAATATGCCTGAACTAGTGTAGTTGGGATGTGAATAGTGACACTAAAGACTCTCGAGATGTTGAAGAGATGGAATGGACATTGATGGGATATGGGCCAATGGGAGAGCAAAGAGTTGAGGATAACTTTTAGGTTGTGAAGCTGGATTACTGGAAGAATAGTGTTGCCCTACTCAGAGATAAAGAAATAAGGAGGAGTAGGTTTAGATGGAATTCTATTTTGAACATGTTGGATTTGAGATGCCCATAGGACATCCAGGGAAGTGAGAAAGTAGAGGCAACAAGTGTAGACAGTTGTTTCTCTCGAAGTTAGACTAGGTAAAAGAGGGGAGAACATACATTAATAGTCTGAGGAGATGGTAGGGTGAAATTTTTTTTTTAAAGATGGGGAATGTCTGGACATTTTTGTAAGCATCAAGGAAGAAGCTAGTGAACAAAGGCTGAAAATTAAGGAGAATGGAATGGTGATAGAAGGAGCAAGCTTTTGTAAAAAGAATGGAAGGAAAGAGGTCAATGGATACAAGATACAAGTAAAAGGATTGATGTCGATAAGAAGGATCATTTCATCATCTGAGAAAGAATCAGAGGAAGAGAGAATGGGTAATGAGACTGAGGTGATCTGGTCTGAAATTGGGAAAGAAAGAAAACTAGATCTAATGTTTTCACTAATCCTCAGCAGAAATCCTCTATGCTAGTCAGAATGATATCCTTACTGTCCCTTATGTCCATGTAACAATACGTTTTTATTGTTGAAAATGATTTTGCCTATTTGGAACTATATTCAAAAAGTTATCAAACTGCATACCCTTTGACCCAGCAGCACTTCTATTGGGCTTTTATCCCAAAGAAATCATAAAGGAAGAAAAGGGCCCCACATATGCAAGAATGTTTGTGGCAGCCCTTTTTGTAGTGGCTAGAAACTGGAAACTGAATAGATGCCCTTCAATTGGAGAAGGGCTGAATAAATTATGGTATATGAATATTATGGAATATTATTGTTCTGTAAGAAATGACCAGCAGGACTATTTCAGAGAGGCCTGGAGAGACTTGAATGAACTGATGCTGAATAAAATGAGCAGAACCAGGAGATCATTATACACGGCAACAATACTATATGATGATCAGTTCTGATGGACATGGCTCTCTTCAACAATGAAATGTTTCAAACCACTTCCAACTGTTCACTGAAGAAAGCTATATATACCCAGAGAGAGGGATGTGAAATGTGGACCACAACATAACATTTTCATGCTCTCGATTGATGTTTACTTGCATTGTGTTTCCTTTATCTGATTTTTCTTTCTTGTGGATACGATTTTTCTTGCACAACAGTAAGTGTGGAAATATGTATACATATATTCGATTTGTCAAGTATTTTAACATAATTAACATGTAGTGGATATCCTGCCATCTAGGGGAGGGGTGGGGAGTAGGGGGGAAAAATTTGTAACAGAAAGCTTTGTAAGGGTTAATGTTGAAGAATTACCCATACATATGTTTTGCAAATAAAAAAAAGAAAAGAAAATGATTTTGCCTAAAATAATCTTCCTTCTTACCATTTCAATGTCCTTCCACCTCTTTGATAAGCTAATTCTACATATTTCCCAGAGATTAAGCACAAAAAAAGGCTTCCCTTGACTAACCTTAAGCCTTTTAAATTTTTATATTCCCTTTAAGAATAATTTTGTCATGCTATTATCATTTGATGAAAGACAGAGTATATAATGTAAAGAAGGCTGAAGTCAGGAGATGTGGGTTCAAATCTCACTTCAGATACTTATCTGCTGTTTGACTATGGACAAGTCTTTTTAATCTCTCAGAATTTCAGTTTCTTTATCTACTATAAATTGAAATAACATTTGAAGTTTCTACTTCATAGGGTTGTTGAAAGAAAAGCAATTTTTAAACTTTCTAGTCCTATAAAAATGGGGTCTATCATACAACTTGTTGAAAACCATTCATTTTAGGCATTTTATCTCCCTGACTGTAAGCTCCTTGAGAGCAAGAACAACATCTTTTACTTTTTCTTCTCTTGTACAATTTGTAGCACACTGCTGAGTATAAAAGATACTTGTTGATTGTACCATCTATACCTAGATTCAATCTATTTATACCTCTCTTTAGGACAATCTACAATATGTTCACTGGCATACCTTTAGCAATTTAGAATTTAACATTTTTTTAATTCAATAAACTAACTAAGAAAGTAATCTGGAACATTCTTGAGGTTATGTCCATTTAAGATGGCTACTACAGACAACAGGTGTAGAATGTTAAATAATTTAAACTTTTATTTTCAAACAGAATTCCCGAACTTTCAAATCTAAACAGTAGTTAAATACTTAAAGGGGATCTGCAATCTCATATACTTGGATGCAGACTACAACCCATCCATACTTGCCCATCCTTTGTTACTCTTGTCCAACTCCATCCATAAGTTTTTATATGGAATTAATTCATCCAATGTCCTAGTAGCTTTTCTTGATTTGACCATTAAGAAGATTTTTTTTTTAAACAGGAGAAAAGAGTAAACCTCTCTACCTAAAGCACTAAAGAAGCACTAAATGAAGAATATGCACCAAAGGATTTACCTTTCTAAAATTTCATAACCATGATTGTAAATGTTTGAATTAAGACTAAGAACAGATTGCCTAGAAGAATAAAACCATATGTCTACATGGTAACAACTAAGAGAAATGTGATGCCTTCATAAATTTTACTTTTTGGACAGTTAAGTAGAAATCAATCTGTCTCTGTCAATCACCTGAGTTTTGCTTTTACTGAAAAGTGAAGAGCAGTATTCCGTTTGTGGTCCAAGGTGTTTTATCCATCTGCTTACAGCTGAGGTACAGAAAACTTTATAGCAAAAGTTACTGAGGCCATTGAAACAATTTTTTTTAAAGGGGGTGGGGGTGGGGGGAGGAGAGAGACAGGACGGGTCTCAAAAGCAAAAGGAGTAGCTCACTCTGGAGTAAACAAAGCCAGTTTCTGGGCCTGCCTTCCAGGAGCCAGTCCCAGACAATAGGAAGTGGCAGGCAATAGTGGTAGGTCTGGGGTTGGCTCAGTAGGTGTGGGAGGAAGCCAGTAACTTCAAGGAACTGCAAGAAGACAAAACAGGTGGAGTCAGAGCTCTTGGTGGGCCAAAGGGAAGACTTGGGGGCAGGTTTCCTGGAGAAGGGTGGGTAGGACGGGAGGTGGGGAAAGGAGGGGGAACTCGGGCATCGTAGGGGCCGGGGAAGGGAGGATGGAAACAGCTGTCGAGCAATCCTTGAAGGCAGAAACAACCGGTTCTTTTTTTCAAAAGCAGGCCAGTGCCTTTGGCTCAAGCCGTCCGGTAAATATTCAACAACAGCTGTTGATTAAGGGAGTGTGGGTGAAGGGAGGGATGGGGAAGCAGGGAGCGAAGCTCCTAAAGAAAGAGCGACAGCACTACAAATCGATCCCAAGCTAGGGAGGGAAGGACAGAGGGAGAAGAGGAGGAGGAGGCGGGCCGCGGGTCCCGGAGGCCACAGGGAAGGGAGCCCGGGCTTACCTTGAGCAGGCAACTGTTGACCGGAGCAGGCACCGAGGTGCGGTGGATGACCAGGTCCTGGCCCGGGCTGTGAACGTCGCAGATAAGCTCCAGCACCGCGATGCTGCGGGCGGTAGAGACAGATACCCGGTGGTCCTCGGACCAGGAGAGCGGCTCCAGGCCGCTGACGGGGTGCTGCAGTTTCACCGCCGGCTCCCGTCGCGCCGCCACCAGCCCGAAACTGGCGCTGGGCCCCGCTGCCCCGCCTGCCCCGGGAGCCGCAGCCGCCGATTCCTTCTCTCTCTTCTTCCCTTCTCCTAATTCTTCCTCCTCTTCCTCCTCCTCCTCGTCCTCCTCCTCCTGCGGCTTAGCCTCGTCCGCCGCGGACATCACACGGGACTCATCTGACACCGACATCTTCACTGGAGCGGTAAGGCCCGAGCCGGAGAAGCACTAACTACTGCCGCCGCCGCCGCCGCCACCGTAGTCTCAATCTCCTTCTCCTTCACCGCCGCCGCCGCCGCCGCCGCCGCCGCCGCCGCCCCCTCCCCCTATTCCCCCCCACCCCCCCACTTCTTCCCGGCTCCCTGCGGCCCGGAGCGCCGCCGAGCCAAGGAGGACCCCGCCGTTGCCTAGCAACCAAACCCGGGCCTAGGCGACTAACTTACTGCCTGCCTAAAATGTTTCCCCTTTCTTTGGAAGTACCACAGGCCAAGCACGTCCTCTCCGGGATCGTTTGTGTCAGGAAATGGAGGGGGAGGGAGAAGGGAATGAGGGGCTCCAAGCTCCGGGAGCATCCCTACAAAGATCAGATGAAATGGCTAGTAGCCCAAAGGAGGAATTTTGGATAAATAGTAGACATTCTCTTTTCTCATCTGGGGATCACTCCTTTAGGCTGGGGTGAAAGCTACTAATGACCTGTGCGTCTTGCTTACTAAAGTGCAAATCACCCTCTGGGGAGGAGTGCCATTGATTCTTTGGCACCTCTGATCCTTTGGAGGAAATTAGTCATGATTCTTTAGGTACTGCATATCAGAGAAATGTCTCTGAAGTGAGCGATCCCCTGGCCTTTCTCCTGTTCCAGGGTCGTAGAAATGCAAGGCATTTTACTGACATCATCTCTTATATGGAGTCAGTTTTCTTTCCTCTCCTTTTCTTTGATGGGAAGGACTCTCTCTCTCTTTTTTTTTTTTTTTTTTGTAAACCATCCCTTTGTAACCCTAGGCAAGAAGGAAGAATGCGAAACTCCTGACAGACCATAAACAAGACAAATCCATCAGAAACAGAGGAGAAAAAGCTTCAGGAACCTCTAAACTACCTCCCCTCCACTAAAGAGGGTTTATAGTACACGGCTTGTAATATCAAACAAGGTTAGGTTTCTCACCTGAATTAAAATATATGCATGCCTGCTCTCCAGTGTATAATATTCTCTTGTGTGTGTATTTCACAAGAATACAGACGCTTCAAAACACTCAGATACATTTTAATTTACTTGTCTGTTTGCTTAGTTGTTTCTTAAGGAAAAGTCTTTGGAGCAAAAGAAGGAAGGAGAGGAGAGTGACAGCCAAGGTGTTTCAAAGATTCAGAGACTAAGGGAAGTGTTGGAGGCAGCTATGCCGGGGTCCTTCCTTGTAATTCTCGACTCACGTGTGGACTGGAGTAACACTGAAATTGACTGCAGTGAAGTTACATTCCGGAACAGCTGAGCTGGATTTTCTTTGAGATTTAGCTACGGAGACCCTTTCTTCCCCATAGCCTGCCCACTCTGCTTTGGACAAGTTATGGCAGCAGATGAAGGTTTACTTCTCAATATTTCAGAGGACTGGAACTTACCCGGTTTTCATTATCCAGAGCACAAGAAGTTCCCCAGATCCTTCAGAGTCAAGGAGAGAAGGGTAAGACTGTCCTGAATCATTGAGGTTGTGTTTGTGACTCTGTTTATATTGATTTGGGGAATCAGCATCAATCTGAAATATTCTTGACGCTTACATTCCCTCTGTGCCACCCCTGTTTTCTTTCCTTGTTTGTTAGTGTTTCAACTAGGTAGTACAGTGGAAAGAACTCTTGATGATTCTGGAGTTAAGAGGGACGGATTTGCTTCTAAAGCTTACGACCTTGATAACCTTAGGCATCTTAGGCAAATCATTTAACTTCCTTGCGCTTCAGTTTTGTCATCTGTAAAATTAGGGGTTTCGATTACATAGCCTCTTGAGGTCCTTTCAAGCTCTAGATGTATTAGAATCCTATAAATTACCTTAAAGGGGTTATTTTTAAAATTATCTTAGGTAGGGTCTCAGCTATCCATTTGTAAAACCAAAAATAAGTTTTAAAAGTTGTAGAATGATGGAATATAAGAGTTGGAAGGAATCTAATTGACTTTCTAGTTTTTCTTCCTTTTATTATGTTGATGAGGAAACTAAGAACTTGGTCACAGTGGGAGTTAGTAGTAGTAAAAACTAAAACACTTTGTTTTTTAACACTGCATGCTATTTCTCTATCCTGACTTTGAGGAACTTTATGTTGACTTCTGCAGGATTATGTTTAAGATAGTTTGAGATTGATTTACATTTTATCAGAGCTAGAAGTTATTTAGTCTATAACTCTCATTTTAGAGATGGGGAATCTTGGGCCAAATGAGGGATTGTGACTTGACTAAGGTCACACAATCAGAAGTGAGGAACATAAAGACTTGAGATCTTTCTGAATCAAATACAAAATTCTTCCTCCTCTCTGCCACTCTCATGTAGATAATGTAGATAGAGCTTCAAAACTGAAGTTTTTCTATTCTGCTACTGATCTCTGGTTTGCTTTTGTGTAAATAATTTTGAAACCACTTATGCCCATATTTCTCCATTTGTGAAAACAGAGTGATCTTGTTTTGTAGAATATCCACTTCTAAGGTGGCCTTGGCTTATTGGATATATTTTAAAAGTGCTTATGGATATGGTCAATTAATCAACAAGTATGTATTAGTGCTTATTCTGGTGCCTGACTTTGTTCTAAACATTGGGATACAAATATTTGAGAAATGTATGAAGTACCAAGTACTGTTACAGGAACAGAAGATCATCCATTTGAAAGATATATAATGGCAAAGTGTTACCAATTTAAAAGGCATTCATCCTTGGTGATAAAATGAGCAAAATATTTTATTCTTAAGAATTCTAAACATAGTGAGGCATCTAAAAGGCACTTAACCACCCTGACCTCAGCTTCCTCATTTAAAAATGAGTTTGGGGCAAATTTTTCAAAATTACTTTCAACCCTAGAAGTCTATGATTCTAATAAGTTGGTAGATGAGGAGAATGCTAAAGATATAATAAATTTGATTTTAGCAAAGTATTTGAGAGAGTATCCTATAATAAGTTGATGTCAGTAAGATGATAAAAATATATCCTGGACTATGCTAAATAGTGTTTACAGTTATGTAGCATTTTACAAAGTGCTTTGTAAACTTTTACTGGGACAGTCAGGCTTATCTATTATATCTTCCCTAGTAGAATTGGAACTTCTTGAAAGAAGGAACTATTTTCTTGTCTTTTATTTCAGCAATAGTGTCTGTCACAGTTCGTTTATTAAATGCTTGTTGAACTGGATAGGCAAAAGAAGACCTGGGTTCTGGTCCTAATTGTACCACTAGCTGACATTGTGACACTGAACAAATTACTTCTTTTTTGTAGGTCCCAGTTTTCTGATTAATAAAGTAAAAGGATTGGACTAGATTATCTCTCAGGTCCCTTACAGCTCTAACAATCTGTATTTTTCAAATACTTTGCTAAAATCAAGATTGATTGTATCTCTGGTATTCCCCTCCTCTCACAATCTATTATAATTATAGGCTTTCAGGACTGAAATGGACTTTGAAAATTTAGTCCCAACCTTATTTTTAAGTGAGAAAGCTGAGGCATCTAAGAGGCACTTAACATGTTTAGAATTCTTAACAAAATTCTCTGACCTGATTTTAAAACTTATTTCATATAGTTTTATAAAATAGGCCACTGAAATACACACCTAATATTTGCATTGTTTAAGATTTACAAAGTGCTTTATATATATTATTTTTGTGATATATTTTGTGATATATATGTATATACATATATATATTATTGTGTGATTCTTAGAATAAGAGTTGGGTGCTGTTATTAATCTCACTTTACAAATGAGGAAACTAAGATGGAAAGATTAAGGGTCTTGCTCAGGGTCTTGCTCTAAGTGATTGAATCAGGATTTGTAAATCAAGTTCAGCCCAGCACCCATGCTATCTAACTGTCTCAGTGGTTTCCCTGCATATGACACTTTAATGTTTACAAATCACTTTATATAAATTATCTCACTTGATCCTCACAATAACACTGTGAGGTTTCATTCCCATTTACAAATGAAAAAACTGAAGCTATAAGATTATTTTATGAAATAAGAAGTTTGACTATTAACTATGAAAGTCTTGGTTCTTCTCAGTGTTCAGTGATCCAAAGCAATCCCAACAAACTTTGGATAGAAAATGCCATCTGCATCCAGAAAAAGAACTAAGGAGATTGAATGTAAATCAGCACATGCTGTGTTCATTTTTTTTTTCTTTTCTTTTTTTTTTTTTTTTTAATCTCTCCCATGGCTTTTCCCTTTTGCTCTGATTTTTCTTTCCCAACATGGTTCGTAAAGCAATGCATATTAAAAATAAGTAAATTTACTAGAAAAAAATAAAATAAGAAGTTTGCTAAGGAGGTAATACAAGTATCCATCCATTTATTTATACATTGTGCCTGGTGCTGGAGGTGCAAAGACAAACAAAAAACTGCCCCTTCCCTCAAGGAACTTAAGTTCCACAGAAGGAGAGGCAGGAAAAATTATGCATATAGATAAATTCAGAGTACATACTATCAAAAGTAATCAAAAGTACATGGTAGAAAGGTGCTAATGACTGAGGAGGAGAGACCAGGAAAAGCTGCTCTTAGGTAGTAGGAACTGAGCTTTGCCAAAGATTATTTAAAAATATATATATTGCTATCTTTTTTTTTTTAAACATCACCATCATTTCCAAATATATTTCTCAGAAAGTCATTCCTTTTAACAAAAAAATAAAAAGGAAGAGAGAGGGAGGAAAAAGCTGTAAGACAAATTTCATCTCCACTCATCACTTACCAACAAGGTGAAAGGGAGGAAAGTACTTAGTCTTCTTTAGAGCCATACTTGATCACTATAATTACACAAGAGTTCAAATTGATGTAATTAATCAAAAAACTTATTAAGCACTTATTAAATGCTGGCTGAGGCAGCAAACTGGCAGAGAGGGTTTTAGTCAAATTTGAGTTCAAAACTGGCTTTAGACACTAACTGTGGAAAAGTCATTTAATCTTTCTTTGCCTTAATCCGATGGAGAAGGAAATGGCAAATCATTCCAGTATCTTTGTCAAGAAAATCTCATATAGTCTCTGGGGTCATTAAGAATTTGAGAAACAACAACAACAACAAATGTCAGGCACTGTGCAAAGCTCTGGCAGGCTAAAAACAGTCCTGCTCTCAAGGAACTTTCAATGTGATTGGGAGACAACATGCTAACAAATTTATATGAATAAGTTATAGACAGGATAAAAAGGAAATAACAGGGAAGCCCCTGGAATTGAGAATGGTTGGGAAAGGTTTTTTATGAAAGATGGAATTTTAGTTGCGATTTTAAAAAAGTTAGGAGATAGAGATGAGGAGAGCTTTCCAAACGTGAGGGGCAACCAGAAAAATGCCCAGGTTTGAGAGATGGATGTCTTGTTTGGGGAATAGCCAGGAGGCCACTGCCACTGAAGTGAAGTCTAACAGAACTGGAAAGATTAGGAAGGGCCTCTGTTACAAAGGGTTTGAATGACAAATGGAGCACTTTAGCAGCTGGATAGAGAATGGATTTGAACATGGCAGGGAGACCCAGCAGTGAATTATTACAGTAGTCCAGTGGTAGCAGTGTCAGAGGAAGATGGGGGATGACTACTTGATATCCAGTTTGAGATATGTGAAATATAGATGGGAATGCAAGATTGGAGGACTGCAGAGAGATGGGGCAGGATAAGTCGATCTGAGAATTGTCCGTGTAGAGATAGTAATTAAATCCACAGGAGTTGGTGAAATCACCAAGTGAAGTAGTATAGTGAAAAAAGAGAAGGGAGAGACACTGGATATAGGAAGACCAATGGAATTATTTCAGTAAGAGTTAATAAAGACATGAATTAGGTTAGTGGCCAGGTGAGTAGAAAAAAGGATGAATTGGAAAGATGCCGTTAAAGAAAAATAGATCAGACTTGATAACTAATTAGATATTGTAGGATCTGGAAGAGTAAAGAGTAGAGGATGATTCCAACTCTATAAATCTGGATATCTTGAAAGATAGTGGTATCCCTGGCAAAATTAGGCAAGTTTGCAAGGAGAAGTGGGTTTGGGGGTAAAATTAATAAGGTCTGTTTTGGGATGTTGGATATCAGATGCCAGCAATACATCTTGGTGCTGAAACTCTAGAGCTCCAGGCTAGTGAACTAGGATAGAGATTGGAGTTTGCATTGAAGATCTGGGATTAATCTACATAGAGATGATAGTTTGAATCCATGAGAACTGATGATATCCCTGATAGAGGGTGTACAGAGAGAAAAGATGAAAACATAGAACAGAGCTAGGGAATCATGAGCTGGTAAATATAGGGTCCATTTTTTAGTATTATTTGCAAAAGGTTGCTTTTTCCCTGATGCTGTCACAAAAAATGACCAGTTTATGCATAGAAGACCCCTATATTTAGTACACATGGAGAAACTAAACATAAGGCTGGTAGTAGATTTTTTTTGGGGGGGGAGTCACCTTCTTTTGTTATCAGTAGGTCCAAGGCCCAAATTTTATTATATGATATATTGTATTATATATTACACATATATGCCTAAGCTTTTCAAACAGCTTTTCTAGACTTTGTTCTCATTAGTTCTTTCTCTGTGAGAACCTGATCAACTGTGAATTTAGGAGTCCAAGTTATCTGATTGATGGAGAAAATGACTTTTATAAGCATTTTTGCAAGTGTTTTCCATTTTTCTTTGGCTTGAGCTCCTTTTCCATATTCATTTCTGAATGCAATAACTTTGCTTAGTTAGAAAAGCTTTATACTGGTTTTACCCTTTACAGTCTTGTCTTATGAGATGGTATTGGTCATAATCATCTCTCTTTCTGCTAAACATTTTTGATTTTATTTTTTTCTTTCCTCTCATCATCTCTTCCTCTTCCCCCTCCCCTCCAACTCCCCAAAGGAAAAAAAAAAGAAAGAAAAGCAAAACCTTTGAAACAAAGATCATATGCAAGCAAAATAAATATAAATCCTACATTGTCTGCTTCTGATAATATGTGTGGTGTTTTGTTTTTAAACATCTGGAGTCAGTCTATCATTCTCTAGGGGGTGGGGGAAGGAAGAGGTAAATAGATTCATCATCATCCATTCCTCTGGAATCTTGGTTTATCTGAATTGATCAGTTCTTAAGTCTTTCAAAGTTCTTGTTTAAAAAACTATTATTATTGTTATAAATAATATACACACATATATTTATAACATACATATGTTATAAACATTAAATTATGTACTTGATTATATTCATTTTATTCTGCATCAGTTCATATAGGTCTTTCCAGTTTTTCTGAAACTCTTGTAATTTCTTATGGAACAATAGTATTCCATTATATTCACATGCCATAATTTGTTCAATTATTTTCTAATTGATGAGTAAATCCTTAGTTTCCTGTTCTTTGTCACTTTTTTAAAAAGCTGGTATAAATATTTCTGTATATAGGAATCCTTATTATCCTTCTTCATAAACTTTTATAAATGAGTTTATATTTTAATCTGGTGTTCCTTTTGGGAGCCATTTCTTCTCCCTTTTTTCTGAGCAAGTCAAATGTTTGCTGACTAAAGCTCTTCCTGGTGTCTCTTGGTCTCCTTGTGGTAACAACTAATTTACCTTGCTTTAAGTTGTGTATAAAATTATCATAATTAGTGTTAATGTAATTTCTATTGTCCTTTTCTCATTTTAAAATAATTCATATTTAATAATTGAGGATCAAACTGTTAATTATTTATTATAAATCTTTATTTTATTATAAATTTAAGTCCTAGGACAGCCAGATTTATGTTCTGATTGTATACATGTAGTCCTCATGAAAGAAGAGGAAGTAGAGTTATTGTAAGCTAGATAGCTTTTTCTAGGACTTTGGCTAAATGGAAGAGGAAAAAATAATAGGATTCTGCTTGAAGAGCTAGTAGAGTAAAACCTCACCATGTTTTTAGGTATCAGTAAAGGACCCAGTAGATAAGGAGAGATTGAAGATGAAAGAGAAGGGATGCTTATGGAGTGTACTGGGGAAGAAATTGCATTAGAGATACAAGGAGTAGATTAGCCTTGGTCTAGAGAAGAGCCACATCTTTATCTACAAATAGAACAAAGGAGGAGAGAAAAAGAGATAATGCTAAGGCTTTTGAGAAGTAGAATAGAGGGAAAGAGCTTCTCTTTTGAGTGGGGGAAAAAAAAAAGAGAAGTTTATATGGGAGGTTTGAAAAGAAAAGGTTTGAAACAGTCATAAGTGAAAAGTGCTGTAAAGAGTCATTTAAGGAAGAATGAAAGGATTATTATTCCTATTTTACAGATGGTGAAGCTGAAGCTTAGAGAATTTGCCATTTACCCATAGTCACATGGCTAGTCACATGGCTAGTAAATAGCAGTCAAACCCAATAAATACCCTAAATATAGTTTTCTTCATTGATAGCATAATAAATCTTGCTAATAATGCTAGTAAATTAGTTACAATTGATTAAACAATTATATATTAAAAGAGTTGGGAGACTGACAAATAAGAATTAACATGGTTAATTGTAAGGGAGGGATAACAAGTAGTTTTATTCTGGATTTTCCTCTGACTTTAGTCACATCATCAAATCTGTTTGAGCCTCATGCTTTCTAAAGTCTCTTTAAGCTAAAACAATTTTAAAAGCAATTGATGGCTCTGTGTTGATTTATACAGAGGTCTTGCTATGAGTTCTCATTTCTCCTTCTCCAACCTGTTGTCATCATTCCTCAAATTCTTTTATCCCAGTTTCTGGTGATGAAATAAACCTTCTCTTTGCCAAAGCTAGTGCTTCTATATGTGCTCTTGATTTATCCATTCCCATCTTCTCAAGCAGATTGCTTTATCAGATAAAAAGTATAAGCTTCTTGAGAGTTTTTTGTTGTTGTTTTGTTTGTTTGTTTTGAGGGGGGAAGAGGATCTTTTAATGCAACTGTGCCATGCACATTGTAGGTACATAATACATGCCTTTTGAGTTTCATAAGTCTATCATAGAATTATCTTTGATCTATTCCTGTACAACAGTCTCATTTCTAATTTGTTTTATTAACTCAGAGGCAGCCTCACCAAGTACTGGATTTGGAGCCAGAGATTCTGGCTCCTGGCTTTGTAGTTTTGTGACAGAACAATTCACTTCCTACCTTTAAGCCCTAGTTTGCCCATCAATAAAATGTGGATAATAATATTTGCACTCCGTCCGAGATAAGGCTGGTGTTCAACTTGGTAGGGATTTATTAAGTACTCACAATATAGACAATGCACTGTACATAGCCCTGGATACAACAAATAGTCCCCTGACTTCAAGGAATTTATGTGGATGTTTGGAGGTGAGAAACAGGGTAAAATATTTATACTGTGAGGAAATCATTTTACATTTTCTTATAAGTGTTGTCAGTATTAAGGAATTTCTTACATTTTTGAACTTTTCTTTATTCTAGTTCACATTTTAGTTGTGTGTGTACATTCACAAACGTTGCAGTGGCTAGAGTATCATACCTGGAGACTCATGTTCTGCTTCAGACACTTACTGGGCAAGCCACTTAACCCTCTTTGCCTTAGTTTCCTCATCTGTAATATGATGTGGAGAAAGAAATGGCAAATCACTTCAGAATAAGAAAATCCCCAAATGTCTTAAAGAGTCAAACCTCACTAAAATGACTGAACAATAACAACAACAATATTACATAGATTGTTACATATATATGGCTTGTTTTTAAATCTTCCTTACTAGAATGTTAGCTCTTTGAAGGGAGGGATTGTGTCCTGTTTTGTCTTTATATCTCTCCTAGTGCCAAAATAGTGTCTTCAATATTTTTGTTGTGGTTTCTATTATATGTACTTGTATTTTCACTGATATAGGTAATTCCTTGTAACAATGGTTCTCAAATTTCTTGTTCTCAGGAGCCCTCTACATTTAAAAAAAATGTTGAGAACTCCAAAGAGCTTTTGTTTACATAGGTTATATCCACTAATGTTTACCAGATTAGAAATTGGTAATATTTAACAATACTTATGATTTTGTGATGAAGAGAGCCATCTACATCCAGAGAGAGGACTGTGGGAACTGAGTGTGGAACACAACATAACATTTTCACTCTTTTAAAAATTTGCTTACATTTTATTTTCTTTCTCATTTTTTTCCTTTTTGATTTTATTTTTCTTGTGCAGTAAGATAATTGTATAAATATGTATGTATATATTGGATTTAACATATATTTTTATCTTGTTTAACACTTAACTGATTACTTGCCATCTGGGGAGGGGGTAGTGAAAAGGCGGGGAAAACTGGAACACAAGGTTTTGCAAGGGTTAATGTTCAAAAAAGCTTTAATTAAGAAATGCCCCCCAAAACCCCAATACTTATCAATTCATTTAAAATAACAGTAATAAACATACCATATGTTAATATAAATAACATTTCAATGACAAATAATTTTTCTTTTTAAAAATTTGGTCAGATTGTTTTACATTTTTTTGCAGATCTCTTTAATGCATGGCTTAATAAAAAAAACAACTAGATTCTCATATGTTTCTTCAATTTATAGCAATAAATTGTTTTGTAGTATATGAAGAAATTCTGGCTTCACACAGATATATAGTTGGAAAAGGGAGAGTAGTATTTTTTTTATTAAAAGCTTTTTATTTACAAAACATGAGTGATTTTTTTTACATCAACCTTTGCAAAACTTTTTTTTTGTTGTTCCAAGCTTTTCTCCCCCTTCCCCCCACCCCTCACCCCTAGATGACAGGTAATCTAATACATGCTAAATATGATAAATTATATGACAAATCCAATATATGTGTGTGTGTGTATATATATATATATATAGTTACCTTACTTCACAAGAAACATCAGATCTAGAAAGAGAGAAGGAAAAAAAATCTAAGAAAGAAAACAAAATGCATGAAAATATTCACAGAAAGTGTTAAAATGCTGTGTTGTGGTTGACACTCAGTTCCCTCAGGCCTCTCTCTGGATGTATATGACTATCTTCATCGCTGAACAATAGGAACTGGTTTGAATCACATCATTACTGAAGAGAACCATGTCCATCAGAATTGATCATCGTATAGTTTTGTTGCTGTGTATAATGCTCTCCTGGTTCTGCTGATTTCACTCAGCATCAGTTCATGCAAGTCTCTCCAGGCCTCTCTGAAATCCTCCTGTTGGTCGTTTCTTACAGAACAATAATATTCCATAACATTCATATACCATAATTTATTCAGCCATTCTCCAATTGATGGGCATCCTTTCAATTTCCAGTTTCTTGTCACTATAAAAAGGGCTGCCACAAACATTTTTGCACATGTGGGGCCCTTTCCCTCCTTTAAAATCTCTTTGGGATATAGGCCCAGTAGAAATACTGCTGGGTCAAATGGTATGCACAGTTTGATAACTTTTTGAGCATAGTTCCAGATTGGTCTCCAGAATGGTTGGATCCGTTCACAATTCCATCAACAATGTATCAGTGTCCCAGTTTTCCCACATCCCCTCCAACATTTGTCGTTATCTTTTCCTGTCATCCTAGCCAATCTGACAGGTGTGTAGTGGTATCTGAAAGTTGTCTTAATTTGCATTACTCTGATCAATAGTGACCTGGAGCACCTTTTCATGTGACTAGAAATATTTTCAATTTCTTCATCTGAAAATTGTTCATATCTTTTGACCATTTATCAATTGGAGAATGGCTTGAATTCTTATATATTTGAGTCAATTCTCTATATATTTTAGAAATGAGGCCTTTATCAGAACCTTTGAATGTAAAAATATTTTCCCAGTTTATTGCTACCCTCTTAATTTTGTCTGCATTCATTTTGTTTGTACAAAAACTTTTTAACTTGATATAGTCAAACTTATCTATTTTGTGATTAATGATCTCTAGTTCTTCTTTGGTCACAAATTCCTTCTCCCTTCACAGGTCTGAGAGGTAAACCATCCTACATTGTTCTAATTTGTTTATAATATCATTCTTTATGCCTAGATCATGAATCCATTTTGACCTTATCTTGGTATATGGTGTTAGGTGTGGGTCAATGCCTAGTTTCTTCCATACTAGCTTCCAATTTTTCCAGCAGTTCTTGTCAAATAGTGAGTTTTTATCCCAAAAACTGGAGTCTTTGGGTTTATCAAACACTAGATTACTATTGTCATTGAGTATTTTGTCCTGTGAACCTAACCAATTCCACTGATCCACTACTCTATTTCTTAGCCAGTACCAGATTGTTTTGATGACCACTGCTTTATAATACAGTTTTAGATCTGGTACAGCTAGGCCACCCTCATTTGCATTTTTTTTCATCAATTCCCTTGAAATTCTTGACCTTTTGTTTTTCCAGATGAATTTTGTTATTTTTTCTAGGTCAGTTAAATAATTTCTTGGGAGTTTGATTGGTATAGCACTAAGTAAATAGATTAGTTTAGGTAGTATTGCCATCTTTATTATATTCGCTCGACCTATCCAAGAGCACTTGATGTTTTTCCAATTGTTTAGATCCGACTTTATTTGTGTGGAGAGTGTTTTGTAGTTTTGTTCATATAGATCCTGACTTTCCCTTGGCAGATATATTCCCAAATATTTTATACTATCGAAAGTTATTTTAAATGGAATTTCTCTTTGTATCTCTTGCTCTTGCATTTTGTTGGTGATGTATAAAAATGCTGATGATTTCTGTGGATTTATTCTGTATACTGCAACTTTGCTAAAGTTGTGGATTAATTCTAATAGTTTTTTAGTTGGTTCTCTAGGGTTCTCTAAGTAGATCATCATATCATCTGCAAGAGAGTAGTATTTTAATAGAAAATAATTTCTTAATATTTTTGTCACTTAATGTTTTATTTTTCCTAATTACACGTAAAGATAATTTTCAACATTCATTTTTGTAAGACTTTGTTCCAATTTTTTTTCCTCCTTCCCTCCATATTCCCCAAGACAGCAAGCAATGTCATATATGTTATACGTGTGCAGTCATTTTAAACCTATTTCCATATTAGTCATATTGGGAAAGAAAAATCAGAACAAAAGGGAGAATCCGTAAGAAAGAAAAAACAACCAAAAAAGTGAAAATAGTATACTTTGATTCACATTCATTCTCCATAGTTCTTTCTCTGGATGTGGATAGCATTTTCCATCATAAATCTATTAGAATTGTCTTAGATTACTCCATTGCCGAGAAAAACTAAGTCTATCATACTTGATCATCACAAAATTTTGATGTTATTGTGTAAAGTGTTTTCCTAGTTCTGCTTGCTGAGTGAACTTCTCTTCACTCAGCAGCAGTTCATCTAAGTCTTCACGCTTTTCTGAAATCAGTCTATTCATCATTTCTTATAGAACAAATATCTTAGTACTGCTATGAAAATAGTTTTGACTTTGGGGACCAGCAGAGCTTCTTGGTCCATATACTGAGAAATATAGCCCTGAACTGTTGCAGATGAGTTATTTTGCAATTTGTAGCTTTTTTTTAATTAAAGCTTTTTATTTTCAAAACATATGCATGGATAATTTTTCAACATTGACCCTTACAGAACCTTGTGTTCCAAATTTTCTTTCCTTCCCCTAGATGACAAGTAATCCCATATATGTTAAACTTGTTAAAATATGTTAAATACAATACATGTATACATATTTATACAATAATCTTGCTGCACGAGAAAAATCAGATCAAAAAGGGAAAAAAAAATGAGAGAAAACAAAATGCAAGCAAACAACAAAAAGTGAAAATGCCATGTTGTGATCCACCCTCATTCCCCACAGTTCTCTCTCTGGGTGTAGGTGGCTCTCTTCATCACAAGATCATTAGAACTGACCTCAATCATCTCATTGTTGGAAAGAGTCATGTCCATCAGAATTGATCATCATATAGTCTTCTTGTTGCCATGTATAATGATCTGGTTCTGTTCATTTCACTCAGCATCAGTTCATGCAAGTCTTTCCAGGCCTCTCTAAAATCATCCTCCTGATCTTTTCTTACAGAACAATAATATTCCATAACATTCATATACCATAACTTTTTCAGCCATTTTCCAATTGCTGTGCATCCACTCAGTTTCCAATTTCTTGTTACCATAAAAAGGCTGCCACAAACATTTTGCACATGTGGGTTTCTTTCCCTCCTTTAAGATTTATTTGGGATATAAATATCTGGGTTTGATCTGCTGAATCAAAGGGTATGCACAGTTTGATAATTTTTTGAGCATAATTCCAAATTGCCCTCCAGAATGGTTGGATCCGTTCACAGTTCTACCAACAGTGTATCAGTGTCCCAGTTTTGTCACATCCCCTCCAACATTCATCATTTTCTTTTCCTGTCATTTTAGCCAATCTGAGAGGTGTGTAGTGGTACCTCACAGTTGCCTTAATTTGCATTTCTCTGATCAGTAGTGATTTAGAGCACTTTTTCATATGACTAGAAATGGCTTTTCATTTGAAAATTGTTCATATCCTTTGACCATTTATCAATTGGAGAATGGTTTGAATTCTTATAAATTTGAGTCAATTCTCTAAATATTTTAGAAGTGAGACCTTTATCAGAACCTTTAAATGTAAAAATGTTTTCCCAATTT
The DNA here is from genome assembly GCA_023553655.1 of Myrmecobius fasciatus. NCBI lineage: Eukaryota > Metazoa > Chordata > Mammalia > Dasyuromorphia > Myrmecobiidae > Myrmecobius > Myrmecobius fasciatus. The sequence continues at coordinate 50,609 of JAJPUD010007421.1, read as the reverse complement.
ATTGCTTCCCTTCTAATCTTTTCTGTATTAGTTTTGTTTGTACAAAAACTTTTTCATTTAATCTAATCAAAATTATCTATTTGGTGTTCAGTAATGAGTTCCATTTCTTCTTTGATCACAAATTCCTTCCTTCTCCACAGATCTTAGAGGCAAACTATCCTTTGTTCTTCTAATTTGCTTATAATATCACTCTTTATGTCTAAATCATGAACCCATTTCAGTCTTATCTTGGTATATGTTGTTAGATGTGGGTCAATGCCTAGTTTCTGCTATACTAGTTTCCAATTTTCCCAGAAGTTTTTGTCAAATAGTGAGTTCCCATCCCAAAAGCTGGAATCTTTAGGTTTGTCAAACACTAGATTGCTATAGTTATTGACTGTTTTGTCCTGTGAACCTAAACTTGTTCCACTGATCGACTACTGTATTTCTTAGCCAGTACCAAATGGTTTTGATGACTACTTCTTTATAATATAGTTTTAGGTTTGGCACAACTAGGCCACTTTCATTGGCATTTTTTTTTTATTAATTCCCCTGAAATTCTTGATCTTTTGTTCTTCCAGATGAACTTTGTTACTATTTTTTCTAGATTTATAAAACAATTTCTTGGGAATTTGGCGCAATTTGTAGTCTTAACCATTTAAGTAATTTGGTCAGCATGATACAATCAGTATGTGTCAGAAGCTAGACTTGTACTCAGATCTTTATATTTCCAAGCTGATTTTTTTAGCCACTCCATCTCATTGCCTTGTATATTATAGGTACTGAATGATTGCCAAAGTTACCATGGATCTTCTAACTTTCTAATTGACAAATCTAATAAACTCTCAGTCTTCATCATTCTAGACCTCTCTTGGACATCTGCCATTGCTGACATCCTTTTTTCTTCAATTTTTTCTCCTCTGGGTTTTTATGATATTGTTCTCTTCTGGTTCTCTTCCTGCCAATTTGACTTCTCCCTAGTCTCCTTGGATATTCATTCATGACTTGCCAACTATCCTAGACTTTCTTCTCGTTTCCCCCTGTACTTCTTCATCTGGTGACTTTCATTAATTCTCATGGTGTTCCCATCAATTCCCAATTATCATCTCTATTCAGATTACTTCAGAGCTATCTACATCTATATCTATATTGTCCTAGTCTTTCCACTGAGTTCTAGGCCATGTCATCAACTACTTGTTGGATATTTCTAACTGGATTTCAATATGTCCAAACTGAACTAATCTTTCCTTCCAAACTCATCCTTCTTCCTCACATAACTATTACTAACAAAGGCACCACCATTCTTCCACTCACCTAGGTTCACAATTTTGGTGTCATTCTCAACTCTTTACTTTAAATATCCAATCTGTTGTCAGGTCTTGTCATTTCTACCTTTACAGCATCTGTCATATACTTTCCCTTCTCTCTATTCACAACATCATCTCCCTATTTCATGCCTTCCTCTCTTTTATCATACTATCCAGTGGTATCCCAACTGGTCTCAGTGCTTTCCTCCTCCACTTCATCTTCGGCACAATGGCCAGGGTGACCTTCCTAAAATCTGACCAGTACTTCTGTACTCAATCAATTCTGTGACTCTTCATTGCTTCCAGAATCAAATATAAATTCCTCTGACTTTTAAAGCTCTTTACAACTTGATCCTTTCCTACATCTCCAGTATTCTTACACATTATTCTTTTCCATCTAGTTTGCCATCCAATCTGACTGGCCTATTTACTGATAATCACACTGTATCCTACATCTCCCATCTCTCTCTTGCACTAGCTGTTTCCCAGACCTAAAATTTTCACCCTCCTCACTCCAATCTCTTGGAATCTCTGATTTCCTTTAAAAGTCAGCTCAAGTCTTCTCTTCTACATGGAGATTTCCCCAATTGCTACCATCTTCCCTTCCAAAACTACCTTGTATTCATTTTGTATATATTTTATGTTTGCATACATATATGTATATGTATTTTTATACTCATATGTTCTAAATGAAAATGTAAGCTTCTTGAGGACAGGGACTGTTTCACTTTTGTTTTTATATCCCCAACTCATAGTAGGCTAATTGATTGATTATAGAAGAAAAAAATTTCAAAGGGAATTCAAGCCAATAAAGTAATTTTGTTACCATCATATTAACATTAAATTTTAAAAAAATAATTTAACAGAAATTTAATGTTTTATCTTAAGTTCTTTGTTCTTTTAATGCTGGAATGTAGGGGAAGAATTAAAAGACATTTAAAATATCAAATTGAATGAAGCTATGGCAGGTATGTGCTTGTCAATTTTGCCAGTGCCACAAAGCTGGGAAAGGTAGCCAGTGTGAAAGATGGCATCTTCAAGCTTGACAATGATCTTTGTGGGCTGGAACATAGGGGCTGGAAACAAGATGACTATGGAGCATCTAGAGTAGAAGAGTCAAACCCAGTCTCAGTGAGCACATTTTGCCCACAACACTCCCAGTTGCAACTAGACCCAGATTAAAATGCAATTGGGAAATATTTAAGAAAATAAAAATACAATAAAACATAGATAACATAACATAACTTTTTAAAACTAAGTAAATATGTAGTCTGAGGAGATCCTTATGTTCAGGGTAGTAGCCCCATTTTTATTTTATTTTATTTTTTTATTAAAGCTTTTTATTTGCAAAACATATGTAAGGGTAATTCTTCAACATTGACCCTTACAAAGCTTTCTGTGACAAATTTTCGCCCCTAGTCCCTATCCCTCCTCTAGATGGCAGGAAATCCACTACATGTTAATTATGTTAAAATACTTGACAAATCAAATATATGTATACATATTTCCACCCTTATCATTGTTGTGCAAAAAGAAAAAAATTGTATCTACAAGAAAAAAAAAACAGAGAAAGGAAACACAATGCAAGCAAACATCAATCGAGAGCATGAAAATGTTATGTTGTGGTCCACATTTCATATCCCTCTCTCTGGGTGTATATGGCTTTCTTCACTGAACAATTGGAACTGGTTTAAAACATTTCATTGTTGGAGAGCCATGTCCATCAGAATTGATCATCATATGAGTGTGGAAATATGTATATATATATTCAATCTGTCAAGTATTTTAACATAATTAACATGTAGTGGATATCCTGCCATCTAGGGGAGGAGTGGAGAGTTGGGGGGAAAATTTGTAACAGAAAGCTGTGTAAGAGTTAATGTTAAAGAATTACCCATACGTATGTTTTACAAATAAAATAAAATTAAAAAAAAAAAAAGAATTGATCATCATATAGTTTTGTTGTTGCTGTATCTGGTTCTGCTCACTTCGCTCAGCCTCAGTCCATGCAAGTCTCTCCAGGCCTCTCTGAAATTGTCCTGCTGGTCGTTTCTTCAGAGCAATAATATTCCATAACATTTCATATACCATAATTTATTCAGCCACTCTCCAATTGATGGGCATCCATTCAGTTTCCAGTTTCTTGCCACTACAAAAAGGGCTGCCACAAACCTTCTTGCACAGGTGGGGCCCTTTCCTTCCTTTAAGATCTCTTTGGGATATAGGCCCAGTAGAAACACTGCTGGGTCAAAGGGTATGCACAGTTTGATAACTTTTTGAGCATAGCTCCAAATTACTCTCCAGAATGGTTGGATCCGTTCACAGTTCCACCAACAATGTATCAGTGTCCCAGTTTTCCCACATCCCTGCCAACATTGGTCATTATCATTTCTTGTCATTTTAGCCAATTTGATAGGTGTATAGTGGTACCTCAGAGTTGTCTTAATTTGCATTTCTCTGATCAATAGTGATCTGGAGCAACTTTTCATATGACTAGAAATAGTTTTAATTTCATCATCTGAAAATTGTCTGTTCATATCTTTTGACCATTTATCGATTGGAGAATGGCTTGAATTCTTATAAATATGAGACAATTCTCTATATATTTTAGAAATGAGGCCTTTATCAGAACCCTTAAATGTAAAGATGATTTCCCAATTTATTGCTTCCCTCCTAATCTTGTCTGCATTAGTTTTATTTGTACAAAAACTTTTTAACTTAATTTAGTCAAAATTATCTATGTGGTGTTCAATTAAGAGTTCCAGTTCTTTGGACATAAATTTATTCTATCTCCACAGGTTTGAGAGGTTAACTATCCTATGTTCCTCTAATTTGCTTATAAGATCACTCTTTATATCCAAATCATGAACTCATTTAGATATTATCTTGGTATGTGGTGTTAGGTGTAGGTCAAGCCTTCATTTCTTCCATACTAGTTTCCAATTTTCTCAGTAGTTTTTGTCAAATGGTGAGTACTTATCCCAGAAGCTGGAGTCTTTGGGTTTATCAAACACTAATTGCCTAGTTTGTCCTGTGATACTATCCTATACCTCTGATCGACTACTCTATTTCTTAGTGGCCCCATTTTTAGTTGAGTTTGATTCCACTGATACACAGGAGGGTGACCAGGATAGGGAGGGCTGGAGCAAAGAACTAGCTGTTTAAACTGGATAAGAAAAGACTAAAGGCATCCATCAGTCAATCAATCCATAAGTATCTAAGCATTGACTATGCACCAAATCTTTTAGTTTTATAACTGGAAGAGACTTCAGATGTCATCTAATTTAGTACTCCCATTTATCAGAGGAGGAAAGAGAGACCCAGAGGAGTGGGTTGAACAGGGAATAAGTAGCAAAGCTAAGGTTTGAATCTAGACCTATGATTCCAAAGCACAATTCCATGGCACAATGGTGCCATGCATTACTCTGTGTTAGCCCACTTACTTTTTGTTACTGTGGAGGCAGAACTAGGAACTTTGGGTGAAAAGGAGATAAATTTTTGCTTAACATGAGAATGGTTAGTTATTTTTCAAATTTCATTTTTGCCTTTATAAGTCATTTCCCTCTGTCCCACTTTCCAATAAACTCTTATCAGAATGAAAATTCCTTAAACTGGAGATTTTGGTTTCTCTCAAAAAAGTAAATTCCATATTAAAACAATACTGCAGTTATTATATACAGTGTTCTTTTGATTCTATTCATTTCACCCATTTCATGTAAATCTTTGAGGTTTTTCTAATATCAGCCTACTCATTATTTCTTATAGCACAATAGTGTTCTATCACAATCATATAACACATCTTGTTTAGCCATTCCCCAATTGATGGGCATCCCTGCAGTTTTCAATTTTGCCACCCCAACGAGAGCTGATGTTAAAATTTTAAAACATATAGGTTCATTTCCCCTCATTATTATTGGAATAGACCTCCTAGAGATATTGCCAGGTGTATATATGTATATTTGTGTGTGTATACACACGTATAGTTTTATTATTCTTTGGGCAAAATTCCAGATTGTTCTCCAAAATTGTTAGATCAATTCACAATTCCACCAATAATGAATTAATATCTCAATTTTTCCACATTTCCTCCAACATTTGTCAATTTCTCCTTAAATCATTTAGCCCTTCTAATAGCTAAAATGATAGCTCAAGGTTGTTTTAATTTGTGTTTCTCTAATTAATAATTTCAAGCATTTTTTCATATGACCATAAATTGTTTTGATTTCTTCATTGGAAAGCTGTCTGTTCATATCTTTTGACCATTTGGGAATTTTTTTTTCATGCTACAAATGTAAAATTACATAGATTGAATTTGCTTAGAAAGATCTGTAATAAGGAGTAAAGGAGTAAAAAGTAAAACAAAGTCAGATACATACATATATATGTATACATATATATACATATATGTATACACATATATTGTTTACTTATTGAGGCTAGCAAAAATAAATAAAATAAGCTGATGTTTAAACAGAAGAGAGCACATTAAGTAAAAGGCAACATAGACCAAGAGAGACTGATGCCCCTCATCTTAATAAGGAGATATCACTCACAGAAATTTTCTGTGTAGGTATTTGTGTACAAATAGAAGGGAAAGGCCAAAGAAATTAGATCTATCATCTCCTAGAGGGAGTTTGAACAACATGAGTTTAACCAAACCACGTCTGGAAAAATAATCAACCGACAACAAAATATTGAATGTTGTTAGCTGTTATAGGAGATCAGGTGGGAATTTGAAAGGCAAAGAATATTGGAAAGAAGTATAAGGGGAAAATGATGGATGGAGAGAAGTTTTCATTTGGAATTGGAATTAAGAGTAGGAATTGTCTCCAACTACCTGAATCTGTAGGAGCAGCTTGAGGGAGGAGGGATGACAGAGCTCCATGTACTTTAGGAAAGAACAGTATTATTTGCTTCCTGCAAATAATAGGGATATGGCTATACCAGCCAGTTAACTCAGTCATGCCTAGGCACAGATTTGCTTCGTTACTTTTCTGTTTATCTAGAGAAAATATCTGGGGTTTTATTTCCCTCTTACAGCTTTTTCATGAAAATGGACAGAGACATGATTTCTTTAGCATGTGTACTTTTAAAGGTCAGTTCTCTGTCTCCCTTTTAAAAAAGCATTCCATTTGTTAAGATTTTCCTGGTCTGTGACATTTTTCTTTCTTTAGGTCTATCAACCTGTTATTAAGTCCTTGGCTATTTTATAGTTGATAATGGATATTGAATCTAATTAAATGACTTTTGATTTGAATTAGAAGATTTCTAGTTATATTTTCTTGCCATTTTTGTCTTCTCTTCATTTCTTTTTCTTGGGGAAAAAAATCTGAGTCAATGGAGATAATTGCAAACTTAAATATTGCAAGCTTGACATTTGGGCATAATGAAGTAATTCTGTGGATGGTGAAGCTTCACTATATAGCCAATATTCATAAAGTAACACATCTTCTCTTGGTTTTTTCTTTAGGGAATATCAAAGGAAGGAAAAAGTACAAAAAGAAAATTCCAAGGGGCCAGTGAAGGGCCCCCACCAAAACGAAAGAATGAAATATCCTTACTCCCTGCCAAGAAAACCAATGTTAAAGAGGTTGAAAGGACTGGGAAGGAAAAGCCAAAAGGTCTGATTTCTCCAAAGAAGCACCCAGCTGTCCAAACTAATGAAGGACAAGCAGAAAGGCCGTTCATTAAGACTTCATCATTATTTAAAAACAACCCTGAAATTCCAGAAATCCACAGGTGTGTTCTGTGGGTTATTCACTGAGGGGAATCAAAGAAAATAAATATAATTCTACTGATTTCACTGAATTGGAGGCTGATTCATAGGTATATTGTTTTTTGTTTGCAGAGTTATGGTGAAGCAGGTACGAGAAAAAGTGTTTACTTCAGATTCTTTTCATGAGTTGGGCCTCCATCCACATCTGGTGAGTATTTTCTGAGCTTTCAGAGGGTTTTTCTTTTTGCCAAGAAAAGCTCCTTCCTTTGGAAAACCTTTATTTTATTTTGACTATCTGTATAGACCTTAGGTGGCTTAGTGGGGGAAGAAACTTGCTGTAGAAAGAAATAGAAATGAGGTTGTTTTTGCAGCAGGTCAAGTGAGTTCAGATTAGTTCCATTATACTCTGCTGGTGAAAATTTAATGACCTCAGGGTGTCATTTATTCAATAACCATTTATTAATTGTCTACCATGTATATTACTGTATGGTTTATGTTGGGAGAAAAACAAAGATAAATAATTTGGTCCCTGACCTCAAGGCTATTTTTCTGCTGCCTTGGTGTAGATCATGTATAAGGAGAGACTGACAGCTGTTCTGACCCAACTGCTGCTTTATTTATGATATGTGAAAGAAATATGTAGTCCCACTTAACTTTCTCATTACGATATGTGTTTATCAGAACAGTCATTGGATGTTAGAATCCAGTGGCCATGGGTATGAGAATTGAGAGAATTTGGGCTTTAACTGAAGGTTCTGTTTCCTGAGGTTTGGAGGGTGTGGAATCTATCATACTATGCAGTTTCCCCAAGCAAATGGACACTATTTCTTATGAATAATAAGTTGTTTAGGCTTACTGTGAAGTGAGGAACATAGAATACATTCCCTTTTGCTTGGTCTTAATTTCAACTTAAGCCCTGCTTGGAATTTTACCTAAGCCATTTTGCTGTTCCACATTTGAATATCAGAATTTATTATATTAGTATGATTCAGCTTTATCTCAGAATTGATGCCATCTTTATTTTTCTCTTTTGTTTCCTTTGCTCCTTTAAATTCTATAATTCCAAAGAAGTAATAGTGAACATGCTTGGTTTTGCTTCTTTATCTTCTTAGATTTCCACAATAAACACTGTCCTGAAAATGTCCAGTATGACCAGGTAAGAGCTCCAGATCAAATTTGAAGCTTCCTTAAGATACAAATGAGTTCCACAAAATAAAATTTAAATGTGGTAAAGAAAACTGAAAGAAAATATTAAACCACACATTATGAAGGAGTGTCAGGTGGCTAACCAACTAGTTAAGTCACTGTCTTCTAGTTTTCTTTATCAAATGAGGGGACTAACTTAGATGACATCTAGGGATCATATTAGGTCTTTATTCTGTGAAGACTTTGGTACAGTTCATTACTTTATGAGATTGCTATTTCAATTGGATTCATCAGTGTAACATAATGTAGTCAGAGTAACAATTTAGAATAGTGCAGCTCAATTGTGGAATTATTATTGCTGGCAATAATAATATGAATCAATCAGAAGGGATAGGAATAAATAGTTGGTTTGAAAGCAAAAAAGATTTTGAGATCAAACAATAAATTTGGTAGGATGATTATTATCCCAAAGTTTTTATATTTGTCTTCATACTTTTAATTAAGTCCCAGAAATTGCATCTAAAAAAGTTTCTTGCTAACATCCCCTTTTCTCAGTCCTTGATTACCTCATCCTATACAAAGAAAAAGGGTCTTAGATTTTTAAATTTCTCATTGAGATAGCAGTTAACATAACTGATTTCATGGAACTCAACTTTTCTATAGCCCTGAAAAATGAGATAAATTTTATGGGAATTTGAGCCTGTCACCCCAAGAATTTTCATCTTGTAGCCACATCCTTCTGTTAATATAAGGTCAGATAGCCTATTTGATAAACATTTCTGGGGTAATTTTTTATAAATAAATGTGTATTTTTCTCTATGCACCACAGTGTTCAGAAGCAAAGTATTCCTTCATTGCTAGAAGGCAGAGATGCTCTTGTAAGATCCCAGACAGGATCAGGTCAGCATTTAATTTTTCATCTGTCTTTAATTGCTCAGTATTGCTACAATTGTATTGTAAAGGGTGTGTGTGTGTGTGTGTGTGCTAACTGTAACACTAATTTTGTCCATTTAATAAAAGGAGGGGGCCTATGGAACTTATCAAAATTAACCATGTTTAGGAACTAAACTATTTCTAATATTGTTCCAACTTATAATTAGAAAATTACATCATCCTCTTTTTTTCTCTCCCTGCTACACATTCATTCTGTGTACAGACACAGATAACCCCACAATAATGGGGACTTAAAATTATGTGAATGCTGAAAATAAATTTTTTGTTTAGAAAACTTTTCACTGACACTAATCTTAGCACAACACATTATTGGGACAATGTTCATTTTGTTTAGAAATGGGGGATTTTTTTTTGTTTTAGTTTTCAGGCCAATTTGCAGTTGCCCTGTTGAGTTCTCCACTGGAAACTCATTTGCTCCTCTTTTCCATTGATATGATTTGAGAACTGTTCAGGTTGGTCAAAATCCAAAGTTTCTGTCATTTGGTTGCTTTTTTTCATTGTCCTCTGTAGGCTCTTTGGTGGGGTTCCGTTTGATTTTTAGTAGACTCACATTTTATACATCACCTTGAAAGGGTCACTTAGGGAATCTCTTACCTTTAGCTCATAGATATTATTAAGTAGAACCTCAGGAAATGAGCTCTCTCCCAAGTTCTCGAGTCAGCCTCCAGACCAAATGCTGCTGGAATAATTTAGGAAATACTGCTTCTTGTTTAGTGGATAAAGGTCTGAAGGCTTCCTGCTATTTTAGAAATATGGAATTCACCAAAATGCAATCAGAAAGAAATTGGAAATTAATTGGATATGGATCCTTTTTCATTCTGGTTTAACATTCTTCTCTTTAAACTGAGGCCATCCATTTGTGAAAGTATGGGGTGTGTTTTTTTTGGTGTTTTTTTTTTCTCTCTCTGGCCTAAAATCACACCACCACTAAAAGAATAGTGCAGCATTTTTCCCTGGTGGCCTTCGATTTTATTTTCTGCAGGAGCTGAAATCTGTAGCTTCCACTGCTTTTATTACTTTTATATTTATTTATTTCTTTAAAAGGTAAAACACTTGCTTATTGCATCCCTGTGGTTCAGTCTCTTCAAGCAATGAAATTGAGAATACAGGTTTGTATAAGTAAAATGTGTTTTTCAGTTATTGTTCACTATGAAAAAGCAGCTATCAAATTGAATCAGAATAGCCATATTGGGACTGATAGAATCTCTTTTCTCTGAGCAGTGTTCTACATGTTAAACCTAAATATTGCTAATCCTCCTGCTCACAGTGGAGAAGAATAATAACAAATTCATGATTCAGTGTTCTGCTTATATTTTTACTATAAAGTTAATCACTTCTTAAGTTAAGCAAAACATAATACCTTGATTGCAGCAATCATATCTAGCACTTCTTTATATCCTCAATACAGCTAGCAAAGTGTTTTGTTCGTAGTAGACACTTAATAAATATTTATTGATTTGGTTTATAGATTTGAATAGGTAAGAATCAATTGTTAAAAAATATAAGAATGAAATTCCAACATGGCAGTGAACATTCATGCATGATTTTTACTCAAAACTCACGATTATGAATAGAACAAACAAGTAATTAAATTTCTCATCAGTTGTATAAGCAAGACTTTAATGGTTTTGCTAATTGATTTTCCCTCTTTTGATCCTTATCTGAAATTGTTCTCTGTGAGATACAATTGGTCAATGTACCATACTAATAACTAGTAAATAAATAAGTATTCAGTAAGTGCCTACTGTGTTTTGCTTTGGGGATAAAAAAAAAAAAATGAAGCAATCCCACCAAATTTGGATTTCTGTGGAGGGCTGACAGCTTTAGTCTTCATAAAATTCAACCCAGATCACATTGAATATCCCCAAAATGGAGCACAGGTGAGTGAAATGGATGAATCCACATAAACTCACCACCTCTAGTAGAAAATAATTCAGCTTGCATCTTAGAAACATCAACTAAATTCATTTGTTCGTTTAAAAAAAAATAGCTAAGGTGTATACTTGAGCAAAAGTCAATAACTACCTGAAAAAGATTTCCATTGTAATATATAGGAGGCAATGAATAAAGAGTACTCTCAGAAACAAGAAGATCCAGATTCAAGCCCTTCCCCTGTTATGGCCTGACTGTGAGACTCTGGTCAAGTCACGTAGCCTTTCAGAATCTAGTTAATTCTCTAAGACAGTGAATTGCAGAGAAGGTACTAAGTTGCATTGGTAAAGGGAGTTCCCATCTGAGAGATCCCGATATTGATAAATCACAGGTTAAGTTCTTATTTTGTGATTGACTTATGATGGTTTGAATTTCTGGGCTGTTCTATAAATTAGTGCTAGAGAAAATGATCAAATTGTTTTATAAGTTTTTTGTTTTGTAAAATTTCATTTTACTTTCCGTTCTAAATTATTTCCCTTTCTGGCTCCATTGTGAAGTCAAGAAAAACAAAACCCATTACAAATATTAGCCATATGTAATGAAAAAAAAAAGAAAGAAAAAATATGCATGCAAAGTTTTTTCTTAAAGGTCAAGAGAGTTACCCAGTCTTCAAGCTGGAGAAGACCTTAGGGGTCATTTAATCCCAGAATTTTCTTTTTACAGATAAGGAAGCTGAGGCCCAGAAAGAGAAATGATTTGGCTATATATCTGTGATTTTGTTAATAGGGTAAACTCCTTGGGGAAGAATTTTTACTAGTACAGAGAGTTAACTTAGAGGGTTGCTTGGGGCACTGATGGGTTAAATGTTGAGTTTATGGTTACAGTTTGTATATTCTAGTCAGAACTTGAACCCCAGACCTCCTAATTCCAAAGCCAGGCCTTTGTCCATTGTATCACATTCCCTTAGTGGACATAGTTTGATTTGTTTTACGTTCAAATCTATTAACAAGTCATGTTATAATGGGATTGGAGAAGCCCATTGTAATTGTCCAAATGTTGTTCTTGTACCTATCAAAATATTATCTTTAGTGATTTTGCATGAAAATTTCCTTATATATCAGTGTTTGGTTTTTTTGGTTTTTTAAAGAGAGTTGACTTGGGGGCAGCTAGATGGCACAGTGGATAAAGCCCCTAGCCTTTAAGTCAGGAGAATCTGAGTTCAAATCTAGTCTCAGATACTTAATACTTTTTAGCTGTGTGGCCCTGGGCAAACCACTTAACTCCAGTTGCCTCACCAAAAAAAAAAATTAATTAAAAAATAAATAAATAAAGAGGGTTGACTTTCTGGGAGGGGGATGTAAGAAAGTAAGTATTAGAAAATGTAGGTAAAGATATCAAAAATGTATTTTAAAAAAAATTAAATTTCAAAGCTACAATATTGTCATTTTAAAATTATATTCAATGCAATAAGATTCTAATATAGACAAAATAATTTGAAAGTAGATTAGATTATTAAAGGACTAAACCTGTAAAAAACATGCTTATGGGGAATGGAAAAATCAAGCCACCAAACAGATTCTTAAATTACTTTGGTGATAGAATTAAACCATGCTCCTTTTCTATATTTTTTACTTTTTTCCAGTGACTGATTTTTTTACTTTGTCTATCCCATTTCCATAAGAAATTGTCCCCTCCCCGACTTTTTTTTTCTTTTTCTTTCTCAGTATGTAAGAAGAAAGTTAGGGTTTGAATTTTAGGGTTTCCAGTCTTACCTAATAGCATGTTTATACTTTCTTATCAGAATATTTAACACAAATGGTATAAATTTCATCATAGTCTCATGAAAGTAATATTAAAGCAAGAAAAAACTGCTTTGAATTCCATTTTTGGGTTTATTTTTGTCATCAGACATTTCTTGGGAACTAACTTTGTATAAAAGAGAGCAGGAATTATTTTTTGTCTTTGTATCTACTATGCTTAGCACAGTACCTGACAAATAGCTGGTACTTAATAAATGCTTGTTGATTTACTTGTTCAAGGTCCTGGTAACTTGGGGTCTTTTAATTGTGCCACGTTAAATTCTCTGTGTCTATAGTTTTATGAAAATGCATTCAGTGAACTCATTATTCCTTGTTACTTTCTACCTCTCTCAACAGCGCAGTGATGGTCCCTATGCTTTGGTATTAGTGCCAACAAGAGAGGTAGGCTGTTTGACTCTCAAGGTTAATCTCAGTATTTTCAGTTGTTATGAGTTTTAAACTTTTAATTTTTTTCTCTTGAATATTTCATCCCCGAAAGCCAGCAGATATGGGTGAACTGTCACACACCCCATTTACCTGTTTTTTTTCCTTTTTTCTGAAGTTCTTCCTCTCTCACACTGTTATTCCTTCAGAAATCTATTGTCTGAAAATCAAATAAAATTTGATTGAAAGCTTCATTCCTTAAGATGAAATAGAAGCATGTTGATTCTGACTATACAACTTAGCATCAAAGTAAGATTAAAGGTATTTAAAATAATTTTTAAGAAGCCGCTTCCACCAAAAATCTTACTTATTTCCTAGAAGGTGAGTCTCCCAAGATCTTTTTTCCTTGGAAATTTCTTCTATATGATTTATTTGCCTTCAAAGGCAATTTCAGAACAGGATGTCAGTGTTTTCTATATCAAATGCTAATAACTTTCCATGCAGAGAATTGATCGAAGGTATCTAGTTTGAGGCACAGCCTTTTATACAACCTGCAGTGCAATATCTCAGCTCAATTTCAGGAAAGGAGAAGGTACTGAAGCTATTTAAATTTTTACAGCAGCAAACTTGCTACTTCCCTACAATGCCTCATGAATACTAAATATGTGGAAACTATATATGCTTGGTTAAAGTGATACTGTTAGGACCTTTTGGTGGTTGTTAAAAGATGATAATTAATCTCATTTTTATTTTCTATGGCTCCCTATGCTTTCTTGCAGACTTGAGAAATGAACCTCTCTCTCTGCCTTAAAATGTTAAAATTTCCTTAGTAGCACACTTAGAAGGCAGTTAGTTGTTAACCCTTTGTAGCCAAGTTTCTAAATGTTAGCCTGTTGCTTCACCCTTCCAGTTCCAATTCAGTTGAGATTGACTTGATGTCATTTCCTTCTCTTTTTGTGCTCTGGAGAGGTCTAAATGCATGTGTGGTGCTCTGGGAATTTGAGCCAGCAGAGGGAGCACAAAACACTATTTTTGTATAAATCCAAGAAATAGATGTGATGTGTTTACCCTCTCTTCCCCTCCACTCTCAATGGTTTTCAGAACTAGTATATGAGGAGACAGTTAGTGTAGATACTGTTTTTTTTCTTTATCTTTTTTCTTCTAGCATATTACAAACTTTCAGTTGGCTCACAGTTGAAATACTAATCGCTTTGTCGGTCCCTATTCTCTGTCTTTTTGCAGCTGGCTTTACAGAGCTTTGATACTGTGCAGAAACTGCTTAAGGTAAGAAAGCCATGAGCTGGGTTATATCATGCCATATTTTTCAAAGTTAAAAAATCAATCACACCTTAAAGGCCCAGGAAAGACTTTTTGTTTCCTCCATTCCTTGGCCTTCCATAATAGTCCCTGAGAGAGTTACTGGTTCTATTTTGGAATTGGGAAGATTTTGTCCTTTTGTATCCATTGGATATTGGCTGCTGCTAGATTTTTTATTCTTACCTAGTTGGTCATTGGTATCCTTCACTACTTATATTTCCTCAAGATGTTCATCATGACTAAGTGTGCACACTGAGCACCAGAAGCAGCTTTAAGAACTGCAGGTGGTGCATTTATGAGACCAAAGAGAAAGGTGCAAAATCTCAATGTATGTCAACTCCAGACTGGGCAAAGGATTTTACTTCAGCTTCCATTTCCCCTTTTGCTTAGGTATTGGGAAGCACTGTTTTTTACTATAAGCAACAGAAAGCAATAGACTTGTGAAATGTGTTTTTCCTTTTACGCTATGAGAAGAGAAGTACCTATTTGAAGCATTGGAAAAATGGATACATTTCTATCTTCTTATGCAACACGGGAAACCTGTTATGGAGTTAAAAGTTTTAGTTATTGCCAGTCTTAACTATGGACATTGTGATCCCTGAGTTGTATCTCCCTTATTAAGCCTCCCTGATAACCCTGAATTCTTTCCCTTGATTTGTTTAAATGATAATTTTTTTTAATTGGTTCATATACTCTTGGTTTAAAGGGAGAACAAAAGCTTTATATTGATCTTGAACTGTTCCCTCTACTGTAGCCATTTACTTGGATTGTGCCTGGAGTGTTAATGGGGGGAGAGAAGAGAAAATCAGAAAAGGCCAGGTAAGAACAGACCTTTTAAATATTCTATTTTTAGGTCCCATTTTTTTCCTACAATTCTTTTAGAATCACTCTTACCCATGGTTCTTTTAAATCAAGGGAACAAGCTTTTCTCAGGCTGTGTGTTTCATAGTTCCAACACAGAAGAAGCTAGTGGGTCAGCAGGGAACAGTCACATCCAGATAGTTAGTTCTGTTTTTAAAATATAGATGAGCCTTCTGATTTAATATTCCCTAGAGAGAATGGTAGTAATAATGCAGTAGCAGGAGCAGTAGGAGTGATAATGGTAGTGGTAGTAATAGTAGTACTAGTACTAGTAGTGGTGCTTGTGGTGGTAGTAGTAATAGGTGATAGTAAAATTTTGAGGAGGTTTTTTTTTTTTTTCCTTAATACACCTACACTGATTCTTAATATTATATATTGCCTTATTTGCTAGAGGACCAGATGAGAAATAGTGACTAGAAAAAAAGCCCAAATCATCTGTTTTTTAATCTTTTGTATTGTTTTGTAGTTCATAAGTCACATGTTGAACTTGAAATGCACTTTTTAACCTGAAACCCAAATATCTTATGTTGTTCCTTGTTTTTAAAAATTGTGTTCAGCAGGATAGGTAGGTTGCAAAAGACTTTTATCTCAATTGCATCTTGTTAATCATATGTTTTCATTTCATCTTTTGGGCTGAAGGGCTTTTCATGATTTTATAGCATCTGGAATTAATACTACCAAAAACCCCGGATCTATCTGCAATGTTTTGTGCTTTTTTCTTGAGATTTCTATTGATATAGATACATTTGCTCTATTACATATGTTTCTGTATATTTTATTTTAAACAGGCTGCGCAAAGGAATAAACATCCTAATTTCTACTCCTGGACGTCTGGTAGATCACATTAAATCTACCAAAAACATTCACTTCAGTCGAATACAGTGGTTGATTATTGATGAGGCAGACAGGTGAGCTTCTTTCTGCTAAACCCACAGACTTCATAGGGAAATGTTTTCGTCTTCTGTTTTCTGTTTTAAACTGCAAAGCCCACAACCTGACTCATTTCCCCTGATATAAACATGAATTCCCTCTCTTTTGCAATCTCAGGATCCTGGATTTAGGTTTTGAGAAGGAGATTACAGTGATTCTCAACGCCATCAATTCAGAGTGTGAAAAACGTCAGAATGTCCTCTTATCAGCCACTCTTACTGAGGGTTAGTTGGATGAATGATGTTTGTGATGTCTTCATTTTTAATGTAGATAATCTGAATTATTAGGTGAAATTGATTATGGCATGTCCACACACCCATTTGAGTATTGCTAAATGTAACTAGTCCCTGAGAAGAAGTCACACCATAGAAAGGTGAGGCATATATAGAGGTAGAATGAAGCTCTATATACATTGACACAATGGTTTTGTTTAAATGTTTTAATTAATTCTTCGGAGGATTTCAATGAGTTAATAGAGAGGTTTTTTGTTTTGTTTGGTTGAGGCAATTGGGGTTAAATGACTTGCTCAGGGTCATTAATGGAGAGTTAATGAGGAGAAGGCTATGATTTAAAAAAAAAAAGAGAGAGAGAGAGAGAAGCAAAGCCTAAAGAATCCCTTCTAGCAAGAAAGGTTAAGGAGAAGAAAAGACCTCTGGTTTGGGGTTTCTGTGACCCGAGTTCAGATTCAGGATCTGATTTGTGTGACCAGAGCAAGGTACTTCCCTTCACTGACTCTGTTCTCTCATCAGTAAACAAGAGTGTTAGACCACATGACCTTCGGCCTTTGTGGATTTAGCATGTGAGCAGCCCATTGAAAACAGCCTTACTCTCTGTTCCAACATCAATCTTTATCCTCACCATTCTAAGTGCATATTTAACATAGCCTTTGTACCTCAGAGTCCCGTTACCTCCTTCAAAGCATGTTCATCTCTGCTGAGAAATAGGGACTAGAACTCAACTTTTCTGACTATGGCATCACTTTCTGCCTTTTCAGGATCCTCATCTTTGTGTCTGTATCTCATGGGACACTTGGGGAAAAAACCATGGCTCTGTCCCTTTAGGTGGACTGTACTGGCATGGGTAGATTAATACTGAATTATAAAAGTCACCCTTGGAAAGAAGTTCCAACTAAAAAGTCCTAATATCCCAGTGAGAATTGTGTATGTGAATGATCCATTTCATAGTGTATATTTAATAATAATAGTAAGAATAGCTAGCATTTTAAAGCTTGGGAAGCATTGTGCATGTTATCTTATTTGATTTATCACCAGTTTCTCTTTTCCCTTTGTTAAAAGGTGTAACAAGGTTGGCAGATATCAGTTTGCACAATCCAATCAATATTTCTGTATCAGATGAAACCTGTGACCAACACATCAAAGACTGCAAAGCAGCTAGAGGAGATGGTCAGCTACAAACTAGTGCTGAGCCGGACAGCTTTGCTGTGCCCGAGAAACTCCAACAGCATGTGACCCTTGTTCCCAGCAAATTGAAGCTTGTCACACTAGCAGCCTTCATTCTTGGAAAATGTGAGGTTAGCATGGGGATTGGACCTGATCTACCTTTTAGTCTGGTCCTGGGAATAATGAGCTAGACTTCTACAAGGATCACACTCTGGTTGGAAGCCCTCCAACTATTAAACTTGTCTATTTTTTCAGGCTGTAGGTCAGGAGAAATTTTTGCATCATATTTAGACTTATACAGGAGGGTAACTGACAGTTATTATATACAAAGCAAAGCATTGCCAAAAAATTATCTTACCTGGGACTGATATTGATGATATAATAGATAGTAGAATTGTTTAGGGGATCAATTCCAGATAAGGGGAACTGAGGCTAGTGGATTTGAAGGGGTTTTTTTTTTTGTTTTTTTTTTAAGGATTATAGTTTTTTTTTTTAAGGATTATAGTTTTTATAGTATTTATATAACATCTTTTCCCTAAAGGACCCTTCAAAAGAAAGTTGTAGATGGAGGAACTCAAGAATGAAGCCTTTAGAGTTAACTACAGATGTAAACAGAAGTAAACAGATGCTTACAAGGCCTTTCTATGTCTCTGAGCCTTATTAAAAGAATATCTATTCTTCCTGTGTTAGGATGTAGCCTTCAAATAACCTCTCTCACATTTGTCTTAAGAACAGAGTGAGGATTGTCCTCTGAGAGTTTGATTCTACTGCCCTGTTTTCAAATCTGTATCAGCATGGCCAGTCATCTTAGATTCATTTTGTATGTTAGTCTGATCACAAAATCTCGTTTTTTTTTTTTGTTTTGTTTTCCCTTGGATTGAAACAGTTTGAAAAAAATCAGAAGCTGATTGTCTTTTTCTCGAGCTGTGAACTGGTCGAGTTCTACTACCACCTCTTCCTCCAGACCCTGCTGAGCAGCTCCATGGCCCCAGCATCAGGGCAGTCACCATCTGCCTCCTCCCGATTAAAATTCCTGCGTCTGCATGGCAACATGGAACAGGAGGTAAGCCCTGCCACCTCTCACCATGGAACAGAATATCCCTGAGATTAGAAATGAGGGAAAGGCCAGCCCAAGTCCTATCTAAACTGCCCTCCAGTTTCGGCGTTAGGTTGCACCCCCTCCGAATTCTCTCCTGGGCTTGGGGAAGACGTATTGTTTTGCTTAAAATGAGCCCCCCTTCAGATAGTGAATAGATTGGACTGATTTATTGATCTAGGCAGGGGAGGACTGTGGTTCCCTCATCTGCACCAAGAGCTGTGCTTGGTTGCCCCTTGTTGCTGGCTTCTCCTCCACCTAAGAGATCTAGCCGGCCCTAAGTTTGGCCTGAATCTACCTCAACCAGCTGTTAAGGCAACAGAGCACCACTAAGTAGCTGGCACCAGGGAAGGGTTTTGCCTTTTTAGTACCCAGTGTGTAATTAGTGCTTGATGTCTTCAAATTAAGAGCATTAATGGAGCTAAATTGTGGATCCCATATGGTACTGCTGAGCGTGACTGCTGTCATTGTCAACAAGATACAGCGCTCTCTCTTTTTAAAAAATCTTTTTGGGAGTAGGTACAGTGCACCAAAGGGACTTTGGGTCCCATCTCCATTCTTGGCACAGAATTTCATATCTTGTCTGGGATCAAGTGTGTTAAGTTTTGCTTTTTTAGGCACTTGGACAGCTCTCTCATTCAACCTTGTACTCTAACTAGGTCACACATTTAGGGAAGCTGAGCCAGTTTGGGAAGCAAAGCTTTAGGCAAGCATAGTAGAAGGATGGAACAATGGATTAGCAGAAAGTGAGAAAGTGAGCTTAAGAGATGTTATCTCAGAGAAGAGATAACTAGGATGGATAAGAAAACTTGTAATGAAATGGTGAAATCAAACCAGCAAGCTGGAAGTAGGATGATTTAGGCAATGCTGTGTTTTGATGGAAATAGAACTTCAAAGCTTAGAAACTGGATACAACCTCCTCATTTTGCAGATGGGGAAACTGAGGCTCAGACAGGGGAAAAGATTCCTTTTAAGGTCACAGAATGAGTTGACATCAGAGCCAGGACAACTAGAATCTCTATATCTTGGCTCCCAGTCTTTCTACATCATGCTACTTTTCTTAATCCCTCAGTGGAAGAAACAGGGTAGGGTTTTCTGATTATCCAGCCCTCATTGATTTTAGCAGAATAAGCA
Source organism: Myrmecobius fasciatus (assembly GCA_023553655.1). NCBI lineage: Eukaryota > Metazoa > Chordata > Mammalia > Dasyuromorphia > Myrmecobiidae > Myrmecobius > Myrmecobius fasciatus. Next base: position 30,714 of record JAJPUD010007421.1, on the reverse strand, counting down.
GGTTAAAAACCCTTGCTCAATTTGGTCTGTCCCTTGAGCACCAATCAAAGTCTCTGGTCTTGAGAGATCTAAGACTTGGATAAAGGAACATTTTGGAGGCTAGAGCTCTGTTTATTGGGAAGTTTGTCTGAACTCTGCTAGCCAAAAGGTAGGGATAAGAATAGAGTCACAGAATTCTGTAGCTCCATATTTCTGGCCAGTTTTTAGAAAGCAGTCAGCTTATTTTCATTTCTGGAATTCATTGACTAGTAAGTAGTAAATGCAATAATAGTCATACCTCATTTTAAAATATTACTTTAAATAAAGCATCAAGCTTCTCAATGTCTCTGGGAAGTAGGTACAAGTTGAGTGGTTTTATCTCAATTTTTTAGATAGGGAAATTTGCTGGAGACAAAACTGCTAATAGAACCTAATTTGTTGCACTGTCCATTGAACGTTCTGTACGTTTCTCCAAATGATTCTCATCAATGGATAATAGGGGGAAAAATAGGTTGGAGGGAGACTTCATGGTAGGCTTGATAGAAACTGAAGAATTTAGTAATTTCTCCCTACCCTCCACCTCCAGATCAATTTATTTTATAGCAGTCTAGATAACAAAGCACCAATTCTTATAAACTCTTTTAGGATTTAAAGTTGTGGTTCCAAGTAGAACACAGGATCCACTTGTTTTTGCCTTTCTTCATATGCCCAGTGTTTAGCAGTGTCTGATAGATTGTAGCTGCTTAACAAATGCTTGTTGACTATGTGACTGATAGGACTATGCTCCACTTAATTTTTAAAAAATTTGCTGTGCATGATTTCAGTTTTGAAAGAGCTAAGCTAGAAATCAGGATACTCAAGTTTTAGACCCATTTTCTGTCACTAACTCCCCTGGTAGCTTGGCCAACTTACTTTACCTGTTGAGACATGAGCCTTCCCATCTGTAAAATGAAAAGATTGAGCTGGATGGCCTCCATAGCCCCTTCTAGATCTAAAAATCTCTTTGCCTCGGCAATAAAATATGCTACTTTTTTCCTGTCTAGTTTCTGAATCTTTAACTTTTATATAATGTATGTCAGGGATCTTGGTGGGTGAGTAGGATGGACATTCCTAGTCCAGGCTTGAGATTCATTAGTGTTTAAGGCAGCTGTGGCATAAAGAAAGTCTATGGAGATCAGGCCCAAATCAAAAGGCTGAGCAGCTTCTGGATCTCTGTCCATCATTTTCCTTCTCAGGTGTTAGAGAAATGTGTTGCCAGAGACCATTGCATTCCTGTGGAGCTTAGAAGAGATGCTGCTTTTTACTTAGACCTCTCCTGCTTGGCAGATGGACATGGCCTTGATTGCTCAGAAGTCTGTCTTGAACACCAACAAAAGTCATCCTTCAGGGAAATGAATAAGGGAAACAAAGTGTTTTACACTAATCAAGTAGTCCCCAACTCTTTCTTTTTTTATTCTGGACCCTTTTAAAAAAATTGACTATTTTTTAATGTTAAAAATAATTGGGAACCCCTCACAAATGATAGTAGTCGTACCATTTAAAAAAAAAAAGGACAGAGTTCAATATTGCTTTTAAATAAATTTCTGTTTTATTAATTCCTATGCCATACATTTGAAAAAATTATAATAGTTATGTAAAACCTCATTCATTTCAGACGTCAGAAACCATGTTTGCTAAATAAAGATCAGAATGACAAAGCTTGATGCACATATGGATTTTTCAGATGTCTTAGAATAAGTCTGACCCTGCTAGTCTCCATCTACAAGTTAGAAGTCCCTACATTAGAACCCTTATGTTTAAACTTGTTCAGAGTAATTTTGGAGCTGGCAACTATGCTCATGAATTCATAAACTTCCAGTTTTATAAATTTTAGAAAACATCTAACCCAAAGCCCTTGTATTGTAGGTGAGGAACAGGTTAGAGAGATATAAAGACTTAAGACTATCCAGCTAAGTCAGTGACAGAGCTGGAACAAGAACAACCCTTCTCTCTGCTAAGTTTTCTGATCTGCACATAAGATTTCTAATCTTATTTTTGGTTTTGGCCTGTATTTTCAGGAATGTATTTATTAGAGTGTGTTGCTGTTAAGGTCATGTTAATGAGTACCTTTTTTGGGGGAGGGATGTAATAAGGGGGAAAAAAAATAATATTCAACCCAAGGCTTGAGAATCTTGTGTTTTCCTTGATTTATAGGCAAGTTCTTAAGTGAATGTGTTTTACTTTTTCCACTGATAACTTACTCCTAATTTTTTTGTTATCTTTTTCCTCTCTGATAAAACTTTAATGGTCCTCCTACTGTGAGATTTTGGAGGTTCTTTCCCTTTTCTCATGGCAAAGCCTTTCTGTGTCTTAAGAAAACTAGGGGGGCAGCTAGGTGGCGCAGTGGATAGAGCACCAGCCCTGAAGTCAAGAAGACCTGAGTTCAAATCTGGTCTCAGACACTTAACATTCCCTATCTGTGTAACCCTGGGCAAGTCACTTAACCCCAATTGCCTCAGCAAAAAAAAAAAAAAAAGCAAGAAAGAAAGAAAAGAAAACTAGGAAGTTGGGAAACATGAGAAAAATTTGCATAGCTGAAAATAACTTGTAATTCTCTGTTTTATAGGAAAGAACAGCAGTTTTTCAGGAATTCTCACAATCCAAATCAGGCGTCTTGCTTTGTACGGTATGTATTTTTTGCTAGTGTTTGGGGAAGGCAAGGAAGGGTTGGGTATGGGGGACAAGGAAAGGGTCTTGACATTTTGTACTTTTATTAGCCCTCCTGGGAGAAGGGATATACTCCTGGTCCCTCTGTGTTGAAGGCTTTCCTGTAATGCTGATTTGTGGCCTGCCAGTGCCTACACATAGCCTGCTACAACAGTGTAGAAGGCTGGGCTATTTGCTCTCTAATAGTGGCAGCTGTTGGTCTGAAAATGTGTGAATCTTGGCGATTTCTACTCACCGAAAACTTGTAAATTATAGCTATCGGGAGTAATTAGAGCTGAGAAACTCTTTCCAGGTCTGAAATTACTCTGCTTGTTTCTGCACATCTTTCCTTAAAGGAAAATAGATGCAGTTGAGCAGATTTGATTTGCTATTTTATTAAACTATCATTTGCCCTGCAATTTTCAGGGCCAGTTCATTCAACCTCAATCTTGGCAATTTTGGATGACTACTTCTTCCAGGATAGTATCTGACCTGTTTAATGTGCATCCTCCTTGTGCTAGTCTAAGACTGAAGAACCTACATCTTCCATGCTTCATACTCTCCAGAGATGTACTTATAATCTCCTAAGACCAAAATAGATCTCTCTGATTGTATATCTTGGAGAATACAACTTTAATCCTCAATTGATTATTTGAGTAGTCTCTGTATGCACAGTAATGAAATTCAATTGCATTGCACAGTATATAGTGAATCTAGTCAACAAATGCTGGGTAAGGACATGGAGAAACTTATCACACTGGATAACTTTCTAGGCTGTGTTCAGTACAATTAATTACATTTTTAAGGGACTTCATTGTTTTCTTAAATTAGAATTGTCTTCTCAATTTTCTTAAAGTTTGTGAATGAATTTTTGTTTTCTTAGGGTGCACATATAGCATGTATTGTCAAATAAAAGACCTGCCTAATGACCCACTAATTATATTTATCACAGTAAGCAGAGTTGACACTTATAATCAGAGGAACTGTAACCAGATGCCAGTCAGAGTAGCTGTGTCTCTGCTATCCTGGCATGTTGCCGTCACAGATCATAGATCATAGATCATAGATTTAGAGTTGGAAGGGACCTTAGAGGTCATAGATCCAACTCCCTCAATCTAACTAAGCCTGAGAGAGTAAGTGATTTGTCCATGATTGCACAGCTAATAAGTGTCTGGATCAGGTAGGAAATCCAGGTACTCCTGACTCCAAGTTCAATGCTTTATCCACTATACTACACAGCCTCTCTAATAGCTTCTTGCCCAGTTTTGCAAAAGTAGGGAGTTCATCAAGTCATACTGATAAGGATTCATATTTTTAAAAGAAATTTTCTCAAATGTGTGGATCTGGAGTGGGCCTCTTTTGTGATCTGGACTCCTATTGCAACCTGATCAAGCCTTTGAATCCTTTCTCAGGATAATAGGGTGGTGTTCTTTCTTTATTTTTAATTCATAAATGAAAGAAATGCAAAATTTCAGTTAGAAGTTAGTGAAAAAAAGATAGAATTTTTCCCATCCATGTTTCATAGAACTCCTGAAATCTATCCATGGATGAACCCCTGATCTAGAGGGATGAAGACAGTTCCAAATAATTTAGGGTCTTGACCAAAAAAGGAAACTTATTCTTTATGAATAGCATAGACACAATTCAAGAAACTCAGTGAGTGTTGAGGACAAATGGCAAAATCTGTTTTCTGATTTTTTTTGTTTCTTTAGAATTCAATAGAACTTTTTATTCACAGCAATTCTGAGGTAGGTGACAAGAATTATTTTCATTTTACAGTTGAGAAAACTGAGGCTCAAAGCAGACTTGCCTATTTGATACATATCTAGTGTCAGAACTAAGACTTGAAGTGAAATTTCCTGATTCCAAATCTATATTACTCCCCCCCCCCCCCATAAAGCGGTCGTATCAATAACCATTTGTTCTTACATCATTTAGAAACATTTAAGGACCGTATTTCATACAGATATCCTGATTCTAAATTCAGCACTTTCCCCACTACACCAAGATGCTAAAATTGATGTATTTGAGGCTCTTGAGGATATGCTGCTTGCATACATTGAAGTATCTTGGGGAGTGGGCAGTGTTGTGTGCTGCCTGCATCAAAACTAAAAAGCAGTGGGTTACTTTGTTTTGAAATTTTAAAGGCAGCAAATAGGTCAGACCAATGATAGGATATTTCAACTCTCTTTAACAGTGCTGGAAGGTGGAATAAGTTGCAAAACCATTCCTTGAAAATTGTCTTTTTTTTTTTTTAAAGTATGCAAATGCCACTGTGCTTTGTGGGTATGAGTGAGCAGCAAGGCTCAAAGAAAGCTACAAGTAGCCAAGGTTCAGATAGTTTTTTTCAGTAACTCCACATGGAAGGAAAGATCATTGCTTCTGAAATGAAATTCTCAGCTGGGGTCAAGAGCATGTGATGATTTCTCTGGGCTCCTCTGGTTATTAGTAGTACTTGATGCTTGCTAAAGAAGCTTTGCAAAGGGTTCAGAACTACTGCCAATATCACAAACTTTGTCATAAGCCACCAAATTTCACTCTGACTTTCTCCTTCTTGTCTGTGTTGTAGCAATGACTGCAACCAAAGATAGAGAGCATCATTGGTTTTATGGCCCACAGCCCTGGTATTTCTTGTATGTCAGTTATACTTCAAGGAGCTGAAATGTAATCATTCCAGAGGTGAAATCAAAATCCCTCTGTAATGTATGGGTTTTTAAAAGGCCTTGTGGGTAAAAAATTTATCCAAGCTGGTCATGAATCTCTCCTACCTTAAATTAGACTGGTCCTTGTAGAACAGACATAGAGCCTCTTCTAGGACCCCATACCTAAAACCTTTCCTGCTGGGGCTGATTGACTTTAAGGGCCTATGATGAGGCACCAGGACAGAATTTCAGTTGAGGAGTAGTGATATTACATTAAAAATATTCTTATTTCGGTCTCTCTTATTTTCCTCATAGCTAAGGCTTGGGCTGATTTTCATGGCTGTGTTACTATGTTCTAGTTATAGTATGACACAGATAGCTCTACAATCACCATCCTGCTACTCTTAACCATCGCTCTGAAATGCAGTCTCCTGATGGACACCTAGACCTGGTTATGGGGAGCTCCATATTTGTCAGTTGCTAAGCCAGGGTTTAAACCCGAGCTCTGCTGTAATAAAAGATTGTGCTTTTATCCAGTGTCTCTGCTGTCTCACCTAACATATTTGTTTGTTTAACCTGAAGCTTCTGGAACCCGAGAGCTGCAGGGCATGCTCGCCACACTGCCATAGATCATGCCAGGGTTAGGAGGAGGGATTGTCACCCTGCTTCCTTTTAAGCAGCCTGTTGCTTGCCAGGCTATCTGAATGCTCTCCAGGAGCCTCCTTAGTGTTAATGAGGAACGAGAGCCACGTCAGGAAAAGGCAGATGGAGAATTGGCTTCTTTTGATAAAGAGGAAGCATGTCATTAATTGTTCTTTGTCCTCCTCCTCCTCCCTACGCCAACCCCCATATTGTGCCTCTTGGCATTTTATTTTATCACCCCAAGGTCTCAAAATGAAATCTCAAGAGTGGGTGAGTCTACAAAGATTTGGAAATTATGTAACCACCAAAGGTTACAATAGCATCTTCTTTCCTGTCAAAATAAGTGTGTGTGTGTGTTTGTGTTATTCGTACTGAAAGGATTGTCACTGTTCTTTGAATGCAGTAATAATTCATTTAGATTCATGCAACATCCTGAATACTATCTTCAAGACATTATATAAGATGCTTGAAGTGCAAAAAAGAAAAGCAATGGCATGTCTTCCCCCAAGGGGTTTATAAACTAATTTAGGTTTCTTAGTGTTTTGTCTGACCTTGTGAAATCAGGGACCTTTCTCTTTCCATTCCATGTAATGTAATTTTTTGGAGCCTGTTATAGCTCTTTACCCACAATGGTACTTGCTACTTAAAATTGATATTACTTCAGTTAAATCTAACATCTATTTATTAAGCTCCTACTGGGGGTAGCTAGATAGTGGTATCTAGAATCCATAGTCAAGAAGATCTGAGTTCAAACCTGGCCTCAGATATTTATTAACTGTGTGACCCTAGGCAAGTCACTGAGCCCTGTTTGCCTCAGTTTATCATCTGTAAAATAGGAACATACTAGAGAAGAATGTCACAAACCACCTCAATATCTTTGTCAAGAAAACACCATGGACATGACTGAATAACAACAACATGTGCACTAAGACACTACTAGATGCTGTGGATATAGAGATTTAAAAATTATGTGAACCCTGCCCTCAAAGAGCTTGTGATCTAATAGGGTGAAATATGTATGTACCTAAAGGCATTTGAATTTTCTGTGCTGGAAACTAGTAGTAGTTCTACATTCATTGTGTTATAGGGGTTTAGCAGAAAAGAAGCATTTTAGAATTCCCGCTCTCCAACATAAAATTGAAGAGCTCAAGAGATAAGATAAAGGAATTGGGCATAAGTTAAAAAAAAAAAAAAAGTGAAATAGGAAAACTTTTTTAAAAAATAAAACTTGCAAGTTTATGAAATGGAAAGATAAAAAGAGAGAGGAGAGAAACAAGACCTTGAGAGAGTGATCCAGAAATGATATTTCCTAACTCTCTATGTCCTTAAGGCTCACAATTAACTCTGCCTGCTGGTATGTGTGGCTTTCTCTGATTGTCCTTGCTGTGCATGAAAAACAGGAACCCTTCTCCCAAAGAGCAGAGAGTAACAATCTCATTCTGGCTGATTGGTTAATGAATCAATTTTCCTTGCTGCCCAGAGCACATGGTTCTTTTAGGAAGGACAGTCAAATAATCTGCTAATGTGCCCTGTTTTCCTCTAGCTTCATGATTTCCTTTGCCTCATGCACCTTCTTGTGTCTGCCTGACTCTTATTTCCTCTCCTACTGGTATATTTCCTCGATGCCAAACAGTCAGGAAGACAAAGGAGGTGATCATACGAGGTGAAGGGGATGCTGAAGAATGGAAAATTCCCTCCTCCAAACTGCTTTTAAGTTTTCCCTCCCCCTTCTCTAGAATGTGTCTTTTAAACAAAGTTCATCTTCTTCATGTTATTTTTTTAAAGGGAAAGATCACTTGGAGATGGTTTGTTGTTTACTCAGTCACGCTAACTCATGTTGCCAGTTTTTTGGCGGCTCCAGCCAAGAGCTCTCGCCTCTGACAGTTTCTGCACTCTCTCCTTCCTCCTCTGATTACGCAGCCCAATCTGTCACCCGGACAACGGGGGCCTGTACCCTGCTGATGGCTTTCCACACTCGGCAATAATGACTTTTGGCAGGCCGGGAAGGCGTCGGAGGCGAGTTCTCTCCGTCCCTCACTCAGAGAGCCGGCAGGCCCCCTCTCCCTGTTAGTTAAAGCACTTTGTGAGGTTCTTGGGTAAATAAATGAGTCATTTTAATCCAACTGACAGGTTGGCACCTGAGCAAGCTGCCTTCCATCTGTACTCCTAGGTCTCATAGAGGCAGCCAATTGTCAAGCTAGGGCCTTCAAGACCTCACCATTGAGTGTCTTTCAGAACTGACTTGAGCAATTCTTTTGCCCTAATTAGATTGCATGAGTGGAACTGGAGGAGAGGATTCTAAGTTCTAAGGGACAAGCAAGGCACTAAACACCTTTGCTGAGTCACAGGGTTGCATCCATTCAGGCATTTAATAGACTTCATGACTGCCCCGTTAAACTGGCTGCAGCCTACTCCTAGGCTCTGAAAAGGCAGATATGGTCACTACATTTCTACAGTGTGAGCCAAGTACAGGAAGACATGTTTGGCTTCACTTGAAATATTATAACCCTTAGATATTTTGCATTAATATAGTGTTTTAGAATTTTCAAAAGATTTTTGCATACATTATCTCCTTGATCTTTATAACCTTTGTAAGTAGGCAAAGTAAATGTTCTCCCCCACTTTTTTTTTTTTTAACAGATCTGAGAAAACTGAGACTTAAAGGGGTTAACTAACTTGCACAGACCTCATGTTTCTTGGTTCCCTTTTCATATGCCATGCTCTGCACTCGATTCTATGAAGTAAGGAGAAACAGTTTGGTCAGGAACTGAGGAAACACTTGGTGTACCTTAAAGTCATTTTTTCCATTGGGGAAAGATAACAGTAGTAGACGCATTAGTAGGGTGAGTCTTATCCAGTTGTCCACAAATAAGCCTGTGATTTGGATTTAGAACTTTGAATTACTGTTTTGAAAGACTGTTGGGATCTTTAATAATTTATCATTCCATTTTGTTTGTACTTTGAGTGAGTTTCACGAACATCAGGTGCTATTTTAGAGTTGTATCTGTTTCTTAGTGAATTTACTAAAACGACGAGCATTAAATTTTTTACAAAGCTTGTCTGAAAGAAACAGGCATCCCATTGTCTACATGCATCTCCTGCCGAAGAGCAGTTAAATAAAATAAATCATTTCTTAACAAGAGCTTAGCAGATTTAAGAGCCCGTCAGTTTCTTAAAGACATCAACCATGGTTAGTATAGAAAGCAATTCCTGCTCTTCTTCAGATAGTGCCAAACTCTAAATTGTGCTCTCAAAAGGCCGTTAGCTCAGTAACATCAGCCTTCAGCTCTTTAGCATGTGTGGGAGTTTTATGAAAACACTTCAGTGGGTGGTTGACACACTTTCAGTATATTAGGTTTCTGCTTATTTAATAAATGCAGTTTTGCCACCAACTTAAAAAAAAAATCCACATTCTGTCATGTGTTCTGGTGGAAGCTGGTCAGATTCTGATACCCTGTCAATGGCAATTATATGTGAATTCAAGAAAGCCTAGGAGTCCATATCCCCCAATTCTCTCCCATTACTTTTTTGAACAAGTGTGCTTGATCCTTTAATCACTTCCAGATACTTAAAGTTTTTAAGTGATTCTCTAAACCTAGCAATACCTGCTAGAAAGTGAGTACTGTAATAGAATTGCACAACCCTATATCCTAATCTCCTTACAAAGCTGGCTAAAGATGGAAAGGTACAGAAATTCTTGCTCTCTAGGACCCTTGTAGAGGGCCAGCTGGAGAACAGTATAAATCTTTTCTCTTCAAAGTTTGGGGGATTCTCCAGTAGAACATTTCAATTGATTAACAGGTTTGGGCTGTATTTTAATTAAGCTGTCAGATGTGGCAGCACATGGCTTGCTGCTTCTCTGCCCTCTGAGGCCAGAGGCTAATCAACTGTGGATTGTCTAAAACATTCATTCCTACAGCTCTCCCCTAAAACCAGAAGTAAAAAGGAAAACTCTAACCTCAAAAAAAAGAGGGAAAAAATTCTGAACCCATTATAGAGGGTTCAGAAAAGAACAAAAGAAGGGAGAGTGGAGGCACTAATTGTACATGACCTTTTTTAAAGAGTTATGAGAGGGTAAAAGAGTACAGGAGGGGGAAGATGAGAAGGGAGTGGGAAATTTGGAACTCAAACTCTTACAAAAATGAATATTGAAAACTATCTTTACATATGATTGGAAAAAATAAAATACTTTTGAGAGGAAAAACAAAAAAATAAAATAAAATCCTATCAAAGCAACATGTTGGATGTTGTTAGTGGGCATGTGATGGGCATCATATTCCCATCCTCCCTACCTCACTAATTCGCTATGAGGACTGAATGAAAAAGTAGATGGGCGAGCTCTTTGCAAAACATAAAGTGCTATTTATATAGATGAGATATTGTTATAATATGATGTATCTGATAATTAGTTGGCAATTTCCTTTTGGGTAGAAGGCATTGGAAACTGCATTTTCCACATTCTGCCTTTGTTCCTTCAGGCAAGTAGTTCCTGACTGGCCTGCCACTATTTTCTATAACTATCTTTTCTTTAACTGTGTTCTCTTCTATTTTAAAGGACGTTGCAGCTCGGGGGTTAGATCTCCCTCAAGTCACATGGATTGTTCAGGTAATTTTTCAGTTCTTATGGTGTGGGCATGAGGTAATACTGTATAATCACATATAGATCCTTCAGTCCTAAGTAGAATAATTATTATTACCCTCTTGGGTGTTGCCTGGGTAACCAGTCAGTAACCAGACTTATCAACACAGTTCTCTTGACATCTTTCCTTTACTTAGCCTACCTTTTGGCTGCAACAAAACAGAATATACAATCAGGTAAGGGAGGTGTCAGGCTCTCTGGCTTCCAGGCTAATGTGTGTCAGAAACTAAAGTTTCAACAAAGATATAGTCCCTGCAATCTGAAAGAAAGCTACGTGAATTATCCAGGCCCCCGGGAGGCCTCATTGTGTCCAGAAGGAGATAGCTCAGCTGTCCTGAGAGCTGTGTCCATGTACATTGACCTGCAGGGAGCAATTAAGTTCCTGACAGCATCTTACACATACCTCTAGCTACTAGAAGCTTTGCCAGAGGGTACAGGTGTTAGCACTAGAGTATGGTGGCTTTTGTTTTGTTTTGTTTTGTTTTTTCTTTTTTTTTTTATTAGGCTGCTGAATGGCATTTTTAAACCATTTCTATGTGAGAGCCAGGAGAAATGTGCCTTGTTTATGTTAGTCAGGGTTTATTCACATTTTAATAACATTACTTGACTGTCTGTGGAAAGAACACAGACCTGTTCTTCCCAGGTGATCACTTTAAGACTAAATTGATTATTTCTTTTGTCCAGAAGACAGGGGGCAGCTAATTTTAAACTACATTTGGCCAAACACATGCAACAAATTGATCAATTTAAGGCTTCTTACACTGCCACAATTGATTAGTTTGAGATGCCTGCCCTTTCCATATATTAGAGTCAATTTGATATTCTTCTGTTTGGTTTCTTGTCAGGAAAGGTTCACTTAAGGAATAAAAAGGTAGAAGTAACATACAGTTAACTCTTGATCATTTTACACAATAAAAAGGCTCATTGGAAGAGACAATGTAGCATAGTTGTAGCAGAGAAAGAGCTGACTAAAGTCAGGAAAGCCTCAGTTTGGAAGTTCTCCCTTGATCTGTACTGGCTTGTGTGGCTCTGGGCAAGCACAACCTTCTAGTGTTCCAGGTAATTCCAAAGGTGCTGACCTATATCAGTGGAATGATTTTGCTCATCAGGGAGTTCTTATGTCATTGAAATCTATTCAGAGATCCAGTCCCTATCCCTGATTAAAGTCTTTGCATATAAGTCCAGTATGTTGTATTCTGTTCTGTCTGCCAGAGACTGGGGCTCTGACACCAATCTAAATATTCAAATAAAAAGGGTAACTTGCACTTACATTGCTTTATGAGGAAGCATGTATAGTAGATATACTTGCTTAGAGTCAGGAAAACCAGTGTTCAAGGCCTGCCTTTGACACATACTTGCTATGGGCAAGTCACACTAATAGAGGGCTTTTAAGTTGCAGATGAGTTGGTTGTCTGTAAGGGAGTCCTAACACTGGAAGTTCCCTAGACCTGTGAAATCATCAGTCTGGACCAAAATAACGTACTTAAAGACTTGCTAAGCACTTTCCTGACAAACATCCCTGTGATAAGTATGATTCCCATATTATAGCTGAGGAAAGAGGCACAGAGAAGTTAGATAATTTACCTAAGATTCTACAGCTTTTAACTAATGGCCCCAGAATTCAAACTTGGGTCCTCTTTCACTATATCCAGAGTTCCTTCTCATTGGTTTTATGACCTAGCTAGAAAGGATACAACCACAATTCTAATCTACCGAGGGAAAATGGTATCTGGGTATAGTGTACTAATACCTCCAGAGACATCCACATAATCCACATATCCATTCTGGGACACTGTACTCTCTAACGGACTCCGTGGATTAGGGTTCTTTTGGAGCATTCTATTATTAGGCTTTTCTTCCTCTAGATTGCCCAGGACCCTTTTCTGCCTCTTTGCCAAAGAAATGGGCCAAGGTCATGTGACTTGACTGGAGAAATTTACCCTTGTGCTTATATTTTCATTCTGGTTGACTATCTCTGTGAAAAGATGTGAATGGGAAAATGATGAGGGAGGCCTGTGGAGAAATAAAATTAAAAGGAAGATATTGGGACAAGAAAATGTCTCGTGTATCTGAAACTTGGCCAGTGTCTGTATTTGCATGTCAGAAGCCTGTTATTTCCAATGAGGCCTGAAGTTTCAGGGTTGAGTGATTTCTCCTTGTGATTGTCTTAGAGTAACCACAGCCTCAAGATTTAATTCTTAGGATACCTGGAGGCAGGTAAGGGGTATTGCACTTCCAATTAATGCCAATCCCTTGATCTGTGAATTCCCTCATTTTTGTTTCCCTTTTTAGTACAATGCTCCATCTTCACCTGCAGAATACATCCACCGGATTGGGAGAACCGCCCGGATTGGCTGCCATGGGAGCAGCCTGCTCATTTTGGCTCCTTCGGAGGCAGAATATGTCAACTCGTTGGCTTCTCACAAAATCAAGTGAGTCAGAAACCTGAACGAGGTTTCGGCTGATCTCAGCTAATTAACTTTCTGTCGAATTTTCCAGTGGATGGGTCTTGTAAGGCTGACGATGAACCATTAACCCTTGTGATCCCTAAATGAGTCCCAGAATAGCCAGTGGCAAAAACTAAAACCTGTTATATCTTCACTGTAAGACAGTTTTTATTGAATACAAGGCTAGGTGATGGAATGATCTATTGCGTTTAGTTTTCCTCAAGAGACAAAGGTCTGCATTTAGTTTCTTTTACTAGTAAAACAAGTCTCTCATCCCCATCAGATCCATGTCTCCATTGCAGCTTGCTCTATCACCTACTTCATATTTCTCTCTTCTAAAAAAAAAATCCACAGAAGAACCAATGATGTTATAAATCTGAGTAGCAATGTCCAAACAGAATGGGGTTAGAGAGCTGATCTAGGGTAAGATGTAGGGAATAAGCAATGAAAACCCTCATTTTGGAAGTTTTACCTTGTACCTATTTTCATTCATTCAGAAAACCTGATAACTTTATGCATTTTTATACCAGGCTCTGGAAATACATAGTTTAGATAGACATGGTACTTGTCTTCATGGAACTCAGCACCTAATAGGGCACTTTTTGTACCTGACATTATATGTCTTAGAGAAGCTCAAAAGAAAATGCTGTTTGAAGTCTAATGGGGACTTCTTTACTTTTGGTCCTATTTTGGTAGAGCTTTCCTGTTTACTAGAACCAGATATCAACCTTTTTAAGACAAATTTACATTCAACAAATATTTATTAAATGCCAGTTGTTTACAGAGCATTGTCTAGACCCTATGGAAAAACACAATTTCTAGGAGACATGCTGTCCTCAAGGAGCAGAGAGGTAACTCTAATTCCCAATATTCATTTGTGACAGCTATAGTTTGTGAAGCAGTGCTTTCTTTGTGGTGTTTTATTTTGCTTTCATTTCACTAAAATTAGAAAAATGTGATAAAATTGCAGAATTTCAGAGTGGAAAGGGACCTCATCAAAGACTGTCCAACCCACCGATGAATAAGAAACCTTTCCACGACTCAGCCAGTAAATGGTCATGTGGCTTTGGCACAAAGATTTCCAGTGAGAGACCGTCCCTCACACATTGAAATAGCTCACATAGCTAGGAAGCTTTTCTCTACTCAAGTCAAAATTTGCCTGCCTACACCTTCCTCGATTTCCACTACTACTGCTAGTTCTTTCCTCTGGGGCCAAGTTGGAAAAGTTTCATCCTTCCTCCAGGAGCTAATCCTTCAAATACTTAAAATAGCTTTCCTATCCTGTTCTCTCCCATCTTCTCCAGGCTGAATATCCCAGTTCCTTCAACTAGTCCTCATATGTCATGAGCCCAAAGCTCTTTACCATACTGTGACCTTCATGTGCATATCCTCCAGCTTAGCAATGTCCTTCCTAAGGTAAAGCACCTAGAGCTCAACGGAGCACTATAAGGGCAGTGGACAGTGGAATTATTATTGTCTAGTCCCCAAAACTTCCTATCTTAATATGCATTAAAGTACATTAGCTTTCTTGACAATCATATTACACCATTGATTCATGTTGATATTGTAGCCTACTAAAACCCGAAATTGCTTTCTGATGATTGTCTCCTTTAATCTCATACTTGTGAAGTCATTTGTTATAACACAAATGTTTACCACCAGCATTTACATTCATTCCTATTAAATTTTCTTTTTTATCAATAGCTGATCAACAAACATAATATTAAGGATCTGTTGCTATATACCAATCTCTGCGCTATTCTCAAGGGATAGAAAAACAAAACTGAAAAGATCCCTACTTTCACAAAAGTAAAAAGATTATATACAGCCTTTTGGGGGAGAATGGAAGAGATTTAGGCATATGGATAAATACAAACTAGATAGGTGATTTTGATAAGGGAAAGGTGTTGGCATCTGGGCTACCAGGAAAGACTCCAGGTAGAAGGTGGAATTTAACTTGAGTCATGAAGAAAACTAGTGATTCTAAGAGATAGAATTGCAAAGGGTATTTATTCCAGGCAGAGGGAGACAGGCAGTACAAAGACATCAAGATGGCAAATAAAGTGTCCTGGGTAAGGAAGGAGTAAGAAGGCTAGTTTGAATGGATTGTAGAGTGGAAAAAGATTGGAAACATAGTTTGGAGCAGTTAGGTGGTGCAGTGGATTGAGTATTAGGCCTGGAGTTAAGACTCATCTTCCTGAGTTCAATTTTGGCCTCAGATACTAGCTGTGTAGCCCTGGGCAAGTCACTTGACCCAGTTTTCCTCAGTTTTCCTCCCCTACAAAGTGACCTGGAGAAAGAATTGGCAAATCATTCTGATATCTTTGCCAGGGGGCCATGCATATTTGGACATGACTGAAAAACTACCAATCAAGATTGGAAAAGTAAAGAGCTTTAAATGAAAGAAATTTATTTAATTTTATCAGTGAGAGGGAGTCACTGGACTTTATTGAGTAGGAAGAGGTGATATAACTAGATCTATACTTGAGGAAAATCATTTTGCCAGCTCTATGGATAACTAATTGGAGTTGGGAGAGACTTTCATCGGGGAAACCAATTAGGTGACCATTATTAAATCCAAGCTTGAAGTGATGAAAGTCTGAATAGGTATGGTAGCAATGGATAAAGAGCTACAAGGATGGATTCAAGAAATGTGTGGAAGTAGAAATGACAATATTGGTCTATGGACAATGCCTTGAAGTGT
This sequence comes from Myrmecobius fasciatus, assembly GCA_023553655.1. NCBI lineage: Eukaryota > Metazoa > Chordata > Mammalia > Dasyuromorphia > Myrmecobiidae > Myrmecobius > Myrmecobius fasciatus. Next base: position 14,976 of record JAJPUD010007421.1, on the reverse strand, counting down.
ACACCCAAACAGAAGGAAAAAGGTATGGATGCTAGTCCTGCAAATGAGAGTGAGCAGGTAGCAGGAGACCAAACGATAAATCAGTATCATCAAAACCAAAAGGAAAAGGATATCTACAAGGAGGGAGGGGGATAGTCAAAAGTGTCCAATGTTGCAGAGCAATCAAGGAGAATGAGATCTAAGAAAAGACCATTGGATTGCACAATCAAGAGATTTTAAAATTAGATGTGGACTATCAAGATCTTTTTGAATCCTCATTTTGTTGTCAAATGTGTTAGCTATTCTGACTTTAAATTTGTTAAAGTTGTTCTCTGTGCCTTTGCCCAAGTCATTGTTCTTCCCTCTGCCCCCAGGCATCTGGGATTAAGTGATTTGCCCAGGGTCACACAGCTAGGAAGTATTAAGTATCAGGCTGGATTGAACTCAGATCCAGCGTTGGTCTCTATCCAACTGCTGCATCTAGCTGCCCCTTAAGTCATTGTTAAAGATGTAAAAAGCAAGGGGCTAAGAATAAATCTGTTTGATCGATGAATTTGTAATGGAAGTTTTTATTGTACACTTATGATTTCCGAGTTACTGTCCCGATTGTTTCTTCTCTTGCTTTGTTAGACTTTTCTAGAACCTTTGGAGTGTCTTCTCTGCAACAGATTTAGAATTATAGGATTTAGAGACCATTTCGTTATCAAACTTGCTAATTTTACAGATGGTGAAGCTGAAGCTTTAGAAGATAGAATGATCTGTCCACAGCCCCTGAAGGTAGTAAGTAACAAGAGTCAGGATTAGAACTCAGGTTCCCTAAATCCAAATCTAGTGGGCTTGCTACCCTCACACTGCTGCTGCTTACTTGTAGAGGTTCTGTATTTACATACACTTTTGTTCTACTTACCATAAGCATAAATTGAATTCTCACTCTTTAGCAATTATTATGTAATTAGAAATACTTTTATTCCACAGTTCTATCCTGACTCTGATCCAGGCCTGCACATTCATGTTCCTATTCCCTCCTGATGACTCAGTGGACTTCGTTTTCCTCAGTGTACTTCACTCTCTGTCTCTCTCTATGTGTCCCTGTCTGATTTCTGTCTCTCCTTCTCCTGCCACTCTCTCAGCATCTTCCTTTATATGTCATTTTAGAGTCAGATTGAAATTGTCTGATGACAATGTTGGGGCCATCTACATTTTCCACATTCCTGCATCAATCTCATTTGATGTGAAGTTTTTTGGAAAACAATGTAAACACAAAAGAAGGGGGAAAAATTGATAGCAAATGGTAATCTCTTCTTGAGCTGTATCTGATATAGAACAAGGAGATAACTGTCATCCCTGGTAACAGGTTTTTTTCCAAAAAACAAACTCCAACACATTCATTCTTGGTGAAATCCTCTTTAATTTGTTGCATTTTTAAAACAGAGAAACTCCTTATGCTGTGGTTGATTTGGTTTGTTGGAGAGAGTAAGCATAGGAAATTTTTTTCTCATTACACTTTATTTTAACATTCTTTTTGAATTTTTATTTTCAGTTCTAAAGTCTATCCCTCTACCTATTGAGAAGCAAGAAACACTATATCCATTATACATATGAAGTCATGCAAAATATATATTTCTACATTAGCTATGTTGTGAGGGAGGGAAAAGCAAGAAAAATAAAGAGAAAAACATATAAGCAAAACTATGTTTGAATCTGCCCAAAGTCCATCAGTTCTCTATCTAGACATAGATAACATTTTTCATCATCACTCCTTTAGAATTCTTGTATTTATCAGAATTGCTAAATCTTTCTTATTGTCATTACAATATTGCTTTTCCTGGCTACATTGTTCTCCTGGTTCTGCTTACTTCATTTTGTATCAGATCATGTAAGTTTTCCCAGATTTTTCTAAAATTATCCCTGTGTCATTTCTTACAGTACAATGTAGTATTCCATCACAATCATATACCATAACTTTTTTAGCCATTCTCAAGTAAGGGGCATCCCCTGAGTTTCCAGTTCTTTACAACCACAAAAAGAACTGTTATAAATATTTTTGTACATAAGAATGCATAGGAAATATTATTAGGATAATAGATAAGTTTAACATTTGGTCTCTAAAGGGATATGTAAAGACTTAAGACATTTATCTAAGGAGACTTTTCCTGTTATAGATGTTATTGCCCTGACCGAAAAGTCCAGATACTGAGGAAATGTTATATACAAATCCTAGTACATAAAATATAACTATTTATTAAACTTGCTGCTTCCATTTTGGGGAATAAGATAGTGTTCTTCTCTATTATAAAAATTATTGTAGCTCAAATTTCTGTAGCACTTTAAGGTCTATAAAGTGTTTTTCTCAAAACAACTCTCTCAGATAGGATAGTGTGAATATCACCATTTCATTGCTGAGTAAACTGAGGCTTAGAAAAGATCAGAAACTTGCGGTCACATACCATGTTTAAGCTGCAATTTGACCAGTGTCCTTTGTACTGCATACCTCTGCCTTTATACATAGGTCCCTTCGATGATCAGCATGAGAAATTTCAACTAAGTAAGAACTAGTTAGTAGATGATGGCAAAAAGGGGATTCTTGCTTTCAGGAATCTTGCACACTCCCAAGTCCATTGAAGAAGTGTGTTTATGTTTGTGTGCACACATGGGAGAGCCAGGCAGCAGGATGCTGGGATGGCTGATGAATCATGGAGAAGATTCAGAAAGGCAGGCTGAGGCTCCCAGCAGCAAGGGCCATCACAACAAATTGCTGCCTGCCTTCATAAACGGAGCATTGTGGAGCTAATCCTGACAATTTAATTTAGCATACAGGGCAAAAGACAGGTGCACTGGGCTTCTGCCTCTTCTGTCTAAATGCTGATAACTTTGCTCCTGCATCCTTTCGACTTCTTTGTATTTGCCAATTTCTTAACTTTTTCCCTCCTCCCCTTTAAATATGTTTCTAATGAAAGTCATCACTGATTTATTAAAATGTAAATGCTTCATCAAAACGTGTATTTCTTAGATCAGGCACCAGACAGTTCCCTGAATTTATTTATTTATCTCTTTTCATGGGAAGGTGGGGGTGATTCAGCTCACTGGCTAGAACCATAAATAATCAGAGCAGATTCTCTTTGTTCCTCAGAAGAAAAGATTTCTCAGAAATAGGAAGGAGAGCCCTTTAAACTGTAAATCACTCAGGTTCATTTTCAACTTCCACTCATCTAAAGGCGTTGAGACTTTTCCACATTCAAGCTAGTGGTCTAGAAGTCCTTTCCTGCTCAGAAAAAATCAGTGGCCCATCACAATTAGGAAAACCATACACATCACTCTGTCTACCACTTAGTCACAATTTGGAAGGTTTTGATTGCCTAACTGTCCCTTAACTCCCCATCCCTTCCCCCTTACTCCCACATCCCCTACTCCCAGCTTCCCTTCAACATTTATTTGACTGCACTTTCTGTTTCTATTACATTTGTCTTTCCTCTTTCTTCTGAAGGGGGAAAAAGCCCAGAATGGAAGCATGTGTCAGAGAGGGAACTTGGCTTCTGTCTTTTATTTCCACAGCATTCCAAGGGCATTGTGGAGGCAGCCTCGACAAGCTTTGTATCATTTCTTTCTCATATGATGGTGTCCTTACTAACTTATTTTTTAAAAATGGCTTCTCCATGAAGTTATCAACATCACCCCTGTGTGCCCCGTTTGCCTGTTCTCACTACTTTTGCCTGTTCTCACTACCCTCTCTGACTCTTCCTGCTGTAAACTCTGTTGAATTGTGAGCTGGCAGGATGCCGAGAGAGACAGAAGAGTGTGTTTGGGAAGGGGTGGAGGTTGTTGAAGGAAAGAGATGACACATTTCAGGCAAATCACTGTCAAAGACTTGACGTTTTCATTCACAGCTGTGTCAGAATAACCTTTGGGGGGAAGGGAACACTTGCCTTCTTTCACATAAGAGGTTGCCATTCATGTTTTAATTTGCTGTTATATTTTTTCAAAAAAAAAAAAAAACAATAACAACAACACAAAAAATCAGTTGTCTTTTTGTGATCCATTTCCCTCCCAAGGAATCCTTTTTTTCTTATCTCTTTCTTGCTGGGAAAGGAGTTTTCTCCAATTCTTTATTTTCTGCTTGCTATATGTGTGGAGAAAGATAGGTTCATAGGATTTAGAGTTGGAAAGGATTTTGGAAATCATTTGGACTGGCATCATTATGAAAAGAGAAACTGAGTCCTGGAGAAGTGAGGTGACTTACCCAGCTAATTAGCAGCACCACTGTCTGCTTGCTGTGACCGAGCTTGAGGCTGTGACCGAGCTGAAAGTTGGATGAAATTTCAACTTTCTGGACCAGACTTTGCATTGCTTGGCAAGTCTAACAGTGTTGCCCTTGTTTCTGAAGGAGAGCCCAGCAAAACATGCTTTTTTTTGCTTTTTTTTTTTCCCCTCGATAAGTCTCATTTTAGCTATTTGCCCACAACTCCTGCCATCTTTTCAGTTACACCCAAGGATTGATGAGATAGTTTGACTTTTGGTCTGCTTAACAATTGAAAGGACAGGAGCAGTAAATATATTACATGACAGAATAAGGACTTTCTATATAGTTTTATGTAGGTGGAGGCTTTTTGGAGTCTTGTAGCCTAAAATTTATTGCTTTCTTCAGTAATTATATTTTCCAGAATATCAATATGATATAGACAAGCTGATTTCAAATGCTTGATTTCAGTATTCCCAGTGAAATATAACTGCTTCTGAGAACAGGGAGACTTGAAAGCTCTCTGTAACATCTCTGTGGTCCCACTACCTTTCACTTATGACAATGTGGAGGCAGTGAATATTTATTTCATGTTAGGAAGTAATGAAATAATTCCAAAAGCTTTAATGCTAACTGTTTTTTGTTTTAGTTTAGCTAAGGAGACATGGTGTTTTCCTATAATTCTGCCTTAGATATCAAACCACAAAATAATGCAGTGGTCTTTCTCCCTTTGGAATCTTAAAGGTGTAGCAAAATATCCACTTTTCTTTTTACTTGAGTTCAATTACCCTGAAATAGGCCATTTTTATTCCATAAGCTGTCTTTTGAAAAGAAAGAAAATTCAGTCTGAGATATCCTTCTTATTTCAGTGTATCCGAGATAAAGATGGATGATATTTTATCTATTTTGGCAATGGATGATCGTTTTAAGGGAAGACGATGGGGGAACAAGGTGAGTTTTCTTGTTAAGATTTGTTCACATATTTATTGCTAGTAAGTATGACCTGTCTCTTGATTTGGGGTAATGTTCTTGATGTTAAGGGTTAGTAATTACCTTTTATAAGTTAAATCTACATTCTGAGAGCCATGCAAATTAGATGGAGCATTGATTTTTTTCTCCTCCAGACTACCCCCTCTTTGGTTCTGGACATGTTTGCTGGTCTCATCCAGTTAATGGGCTACAGTCCATACTGGAAGCATGCCATACAACAGCAGGCAGAGTTACCAGAAAGGAGGTCCAGGCCAGAATGAATTTGGAGGCAGAAGTATATGCTCAGCCCTGGTGGTCCCTCTCCAGATTATCAGCAAGGACAACTGACTCCAGTCCTTCATCCAAGACAGCAGGAAAAAAAAATATCTCCATGTCTCCTTTCAGACCCACTCATTTCATCCATTTTTTAATGTGTGTGTACTATACACAGAGGAAGAGTAAAGTTGCATTCATTAAGAAGAAAAATCTTTATTATCCGTGCAGCTCCATATGGAAGTACTGAGCAGTGGTAGACAGCTCTGAGCATCCTTGTCTCCTCTTTCTATCAGGCTTTTCACCCTGCTGGGCAATAATTTCCACCCCAAACCCCCATACTCTTCAATATGGTGTGTATGCACCTATGGATAAACACATTGAGATGCTATCTGTAGTTTTGTCCATGAAATATTAATTACTTGAATTTTAGTACACAGGTTTAAATATTTTACGTTTGTTTCCTTATGCCTGGGGATAGACTGGAAAATCAGAGCCAAGTAGATCAAGCTTAAAAATCTCTTTATTCTTCTGAGTGTCTTTATTTGGGTCTGTCTAAGGTACTGGGAGGGTTGATTGCTCCTGGTGTAAGTTCTCTTGTTAAAAGGGCAGTTGAGAAATTGTCTCTAATACATGAAGAATTAAAAACCAACTACCAACCATGTCAACTTTCCCTTTTTGTTCCCAACTAGGCTGGAGCTCTCTAAACATTAACACAGAATTAACTTCCTTTTAGATTTAAAAAAAAAAAAAGACATTAAATTCTACAGAGCTAAAACCTTTCAAAACAAATATTATTACACCAAAAATCTCTATGGAACTAACTCATATAGTGCTTTGAGATTTGCTTGTAAGGCACACCCTGTGAGGCAGATGTAATATGAGGAGTTTGGGTCTTCATTAACAGATGAAGAAACTAAGGCTTTAAAAGGTCAGGTAACTTGCTGATGATCACATGTCTGAAGTAGCACTAACCCAATCTTGTACAAGCTCCAATCTTGTAATCAACCCTCATTTCAAACAATATTTCGGGTGGGGGGGAGTTGTTTTTTAAAATTCCAGCACAGTAATGAAACGGATTTCACAGTTGACCTTATTTCACACACACAAACACACACACATTCTGGACCTGTTTACAGCCACACATCTTTATACAATTGCTAGCTTTGAAAACTGATCCTGTTTTAAATTGGTCTAAATATATTATTTTATTGGTGTAGAAATCTGCAGTCTATTGTCTTTGAGAATTGCCTAGGACCTTGAAGTTCCCACAGCCAGAATGTGACAGTGGCCAGACTTCATCCCAGTTCTTCCTAGTCCTCCATCCATTATGTTATATTGCCTGGAATATAAATGCTGGAAGATGTGCAAAACATTTGCCTCACAAGTCTTTTGAGTTAGATTAGTGCATGGTTTGGTTTTTTTTTTTTTAAACCCATTTCACAGGTGAGGAAACTGGGTCAGTGGTCACACAGTAATCACAGGAACCTAGAGACCTTAGAAAGTACACACATTCTTTTCCATCTAGCAAGAAAAGTCATTTGTGTGACACTCTCAGATCTTTCCTGAGGAAAATTCAAACATGTGCTCTAAAATGGTTTTAATGATAGTAATAATCATGTACATAAAACATTTTAAAATTTAACTTTTTTTTTTTTAAATTCAAGACCATTGGGAATGAGTAACTTGCCCAGGATTGCACAGCTAGATCTGTCTGAGGCCAGATTTGGACTCAGGTTCTCTTGACTCCAGGGCCAGTGCTCTAGCCCCCACACCATCTAGCCACCCCTAAATAGCTTAAAATTTTAAAAGTACCTTTATATACGTGATTTTAGTCAAACTTCACAAGGACCATGGGATGTAGGCAGAGCGAGGATTATTATGCCCATTTTTCATATTTGAAAACTGAGGCTCAGAGGTACAAGAACTTTCTCAAAGAAACCAAACTAGTTGGGGTCAGAACTGATGAGCTTTCTGATCCTGTTCTGGTGTTTATGTCACCGAGCTACACTGAATCTGAGCTAATATAGTACTTTAGCAATGTAAGGATCTTTTTTACCAGCATGAGGACTCCCTCATATAGGTAGTTTGCCCTTTTCCTAACTCAGTAGTTGTAAGCTAGTAGTAGTAAGTGTTAATGTAGCTAGAAAATCCATCTCCTGTGGTGAGACTGCCGATGAGTTCCCCTGAATATAGAGATGGATTGGTCTTTCTACTACAGACATTGCTTCCTTCCCCAGATCCATACTTAAAAACAACCTGCCAGAGTCTGTGCTCTGCTGAGACTAGGGGCATCTCTACACCATGAGGAAGCATTGAGGGAGGGCTTTAATGCTCATAATACATTTTATTTGGTCCACACTTGTAAATTCAACGATGGAAGTAACTTCCAACCTGGAAACTCCCTTTCCAAAGCAGCTGGACCACTTATCCAAAACTTATCATCTTAGAGTGTAGCCTGAGGAATGGAGGAGTAGGGCCACATGGCTTGTAGGATGAGACACAGGACTTTAATTCTCTCTCAACTCTACATATAGCATGTAGTCTTTGTGATGACAGTAATAGTGATGATGGTGACGATTGATGCCTTGTTGTTTTCCATTTCTTTACCTATTAAGATCTCTATGCCCATCTCATGTTATCTTTATGACACTTTGTGAGGTTAGGTCTATTCCTTTGTAGGGATTAGTATTCCCATTTCATAGAGGAGGAAACTGAAGCACTATATGTACTGTGGGAAACCTTAATTTAATCACAAGAATAGAATGAGAATCTGGGCCCAATGCTTGGAGGCAGCTGGCAGTGTAGTAGATAGAGCTTTGAGCCTGAATTCAAATCCAGCTCTAGGCTCTGAGCCTCTGTCTGCTTCAGTTTCCTCTGCTATAAAATAGGGATAATAGCAGCACCCATCTTGCAGGGTTGTTGTGAGAATCAAGTGAGATAATATTTGTAGAAAGAGTTTAGCAGAGATCCTGAATAGGTGTTGTGTAAATGCTTATTCCCTTTCCCCTACTTCCCTCCCCCCACCCATCTTTTTTAATCAGGCTACAATCAAAAAGAAAATAAGCATTTGTCTACTGTCTAGAAACTAGCAAGAACTTTATTCCCCTCTCCCCTCCCAAAAAAAAAAAAAAATTGACCCAAACTTCAGGGGCCATTGAAGGTTGGGTGAAATCAGATGGGTATAGCAAGCTCAATGCACTTGGATCACACAGGTCTGTAGATTAAGAATTAGAGTGCCATATAGAATAACCCCCTCTTAATGTAGAAAAAGAATCTGAGACCCAGGAAGAGCCACATAGGAAGGAAGTATAAGAAATGGGATTTGAACCGAAATTTTGACTCTGGAGTCAAGTTTTATACCAATCCTAGAAGTGATCTTTTAAGGAGGATAGTCTGTATTCTGCTACCGGCTACCAAATAGTTCTTTTTGGGAAGAATGTCTCCATTCTTTGTACGTTTTTTAACAGGTGATCATGATAGAAGAAAGAAAGTTAGATTTATCCTGATAGTTTTCCTTTTCTTCTAAAAGTGAAGGATGGCACCTACATATATTTTCCCCCCTCACCCTGATTTAAAAAGCAATCAGGAAGACTAGCTAGGATTTGGAGGATTTGTTGGACCTCAATAAGGTTCTTGGTTTTTCTTGTTTTAAAAAAAACTTTGATGAAGACTGTACCAAAGTGTCTCCAGATTTTAGTAGCATCACTGAAATAGAATTAATTCTATCAGATATTAGATGTCATGTAAATAAAAATTCCAGGTTAACTGATTTGAGATCCCTGTTAAATATGCATTTTAAAAAATTTAATCTATTTGATCAAAATAGTCAAGCTTTTCTATGTTGACTCAACCTAAGAAAATCCTGACACATGAATAGTGAGAAAAATAGAATCAGTACCATATGCAATTTCTAATCCAGGTTTGTGTGAGGAACTTACAACTTGCTCATAATTTGCATGGTCTCCTCTGTCTTACCATGAACTATGCAGATGCATGTGGGTACAATCACTATATATTTTACACAGACATAGAGAAACCTCATTATAATGCAGCGCTTCTTCACCCAGCTCGATTGAAGTCCATTATAAGTATCCCTTTGGCGCACACCTTTTTGGGCTTCTGTGAGAAATAAGAAAGTGGTGAAGCACCTGTAAAATGTATATTTCATATTTAGGTATATAAAATATATATGGCTACGTCTGGGTGTGTGAATGTTCACCCACCTACAAAGAGAATAAATCTGATCTTTCAACTTTACTGGGAAACACTCAGAAGGTTCTAGGGACCTTGGGGGGAAAAATCAGCCTAGCTATAAGGTGATTAAAGCAAAATCCTTCCATTTTGTTTAAAACCATCTTGGAAGCTGGAAATATTAGGGCATGCTTTTTGAAAAACAAACCAAAACAAAACCCAGCACCACTAATTTATTGCACCCCCCCAAAAAAAATTGTTTGGCCTACTTTTCTTGATCTTTTTCTTAGTCTAATGGGTTGTAAAATTTTCATCCTTATAAAAATAAGCCCCAAATTGTCTTTGCTACAAGTTGCTTGTTACTATGAAACGAGTTTTGAAACTTAGCCTAACTTGAGTTTTCCTTTGGCATTGTAAAATATTAAAATCAGATCACTAGCTTCTTGCTCTCTCCTGTTTGATCTGTGTCTGTCCTCCCCAAGATCATTGGGCCCTTCCAAACAGAAAGAATATGGCATGCTCAAAGAATGATAGCAATTTTTCTACCTTAACAACCATTGTCCTCCACTCCATTGGTTGCAAGTTAGCTTCATTAACCAATACTGAATCTCTGTGCCTTTGAGGGTGGGGGAGCCAATCCTATAGGGTATTCATATGCCTTCAGGGGTTTGACCCATTCTCATTAAGGGACCATTTTACCTGTCTGGGGTTTGAGATTATGCAGTATAACTCTGGCCCCCTCCATTTTCAGTTTAAATTTAGACAGTCCTCCCCAGAAGACAACTCGGAAAATGCCTCATTCATTCTCAGGAGGGGCAATTTTAAAATAAAGTATTTCTGGAAGGGGGGTAAGTGGGGATTAGAGAAGGAAAGAAAAGCTTTTTCATAAGCTCATTTTGTTTTTTTCTATTAACTTTCTTTTGTTTTTCTCAAATTGACCTTACCATTTCAAACCATCAACCTAGTTTCATCTCTTATTTTCTACATATTTTGCACATACATTCATATATATATATATGTATATACTCATATATATATATATATATACACACATATGTACTCATTTGTATATAGAAACATAGATATATACACATATGTATATGTGTATGTACACACACACACACTATATATATATATATATATACACATACACACACACACACATATATATATAATTTTTTTTGGCTAGGAAGAAAAGATACCTCATTTTGAAACCTAAAGGGGGGAATAAGAAAAGCCCTTTGTAATATATTGCCATATTATCACTAAATCCCCTGACAGTTGTGACACAGAAGCAAGTCACCTGTCACTTAAGCTTGAGGTCTCTTTAATTTTCTCCTGGAATTCGCACCAGGCTGTCTTTAATTTGAGGCCTTTATTGGAATTCTGAAACCTTTCTGCCTCCCTGGCTCTCAGATCTATTCTGAGTGCTGTTACAGAATGTATACAATAACCAACAGAGGGATTCGGAGAGGGCTGAAGCTCTGTTTATTTAACACTCTAGAGGGATTTTTGTGCTTATTCGGTCCTGGCTGCCCGGCTTTCAATATCGCTTTGACAACCGTTCTGCCCTTCTCATTAATTTTAAACAGTTAAAACACAGGAAAAAGAGGAAAAAGTTTTCATTATTAAAGTGCTTTACTTTTTAATAACAGAGGATTCTGTCCGCCAGGGGAAAGGGCATCTTCGCTAATTTCACATTCATATTAAAAAACGCTGGGAAGGTGACAGTTGTGCTGCTGAGATGGCTTAACGAAAAGAGGAGGGGGAGGGAGTTTGCATTTCACATCAGTTAAGGGGGTAAAAAAATCCTTGTTAATGACAATAGCAAATGTCCACTTTCGTAACACAGTTCCTGCTGACTTTTCTCTTGACATTTTATCGTAGAAAACCCTTAGGGGGACCATGTACCGTGAAATCAGCTACACTGTCATCAGCTAAACAGGTGGCAAGGGATGATTTGACTAAACTAAAAACATTTTCAGATTGTTAAGTCTCTATTAAGTACAGAGAGGTGCATCGATCAGAGGAATCAAGCCTTTTCTTTTATTCTGCCTGTTCTTCCTCTGGCTGCCTTAAGAGTAGAGGGGAATTCACCCGAGTCCAGGCCTGAGAGCAACCAGCCAAGCACAAAGCTTTGGGCCAGTGCTCCCCAAAGGCTACAAGTGCGGGGACCGATCCCCTACTCTGGCTCTGTCTTGTGTATCACACAGAGGGCTGAGGGCTGGGTAGCCGATCTCTGTTTCTGTGAGCCATGTTCTGCTGGCCCCTCTCCTTTTCGTCCTCTCTAAAAGGCATTCCTGTTTGAAAGATCTGGAAATGAAACCGCCACCCCCAGGCTGAGGGCATAAAGGAAGGGTGATTCTTCAAATGAACTGCGTAGGGATGAGAATGATAAATTTCAGGTCTATAAAGTTGGTTGTAGATTTCATACCATTTTAATGGTATTGATATTTGCTGCAGAGCTCTTTGAAAGGTCCATATGCCTTCCTTTAGACCAGATTTGCTGCAGCGACTCAGGACCCTGCATTGCAAACCATAGAGTAAAAAGTGAGTGACCCAGGGAATTACTGAAACTTGCTATGAACTTACTCTTCATAAAAGTAACTTATGAAGCCAAATTATAGACCAATCATTATGGAAGGCTTCCCCCCAGAGAAATTGTGTAGAAGTCTGATTGATAGTTGGAGAGGGAAAAGAAATATAAGAGAGAAAGGTACAAAATGCAAGATTCCCTCGAAAACACAATTTATTTTCAGTGACACTTTTAAACATCCAAACTGGACTTAGTAAATCCCAAAGTGTCACTGATGATCTCTCATTCTGAACGTGAGTGATAAGGGGTCAGAAACACAAAAAATTAAAACCAATTTACTCTCTGCACAAAGCCAACCTCATCTTTGCTTGACTTTAACATCTTTATATTCCCTTTTTTTCCCTCACTAGTAATATTGAAGGGATTACCCCTTTTGGCCCCTAGGTGGTTACTGTGTGATTTTACTGTTATTAAATCTATTATAAACTGCTTCATTATTCCTGACTCCGATTCTGTCTTTCCTTTAATCCTTCCGCCACCCTCCCAGAAATCCCGCAGTGTTGGCCCCCAGGAAATCCGCGAGCGAGCCACTGTCTTACAGACAGCATTTGAAGATTACGTGCATGCCAGTGCGGAGAAGGTCTCCTGGGCAAAGAAAGGTCAGTGGATTTCTTAGGCGATTACTGAATGGCTAGGTCAGCAGAGCTCCCTCTCCACCCCCCACTGAGGTGGGGGGTAAGGGGTGGGAGGTGGGTAAGAGGCCAACCCCGGGGTCTCTGCTCACTAGTGAAAGCCTTCAAGCCCAATAATTCTACTGGGTTTGGAAACAGACGCAGGAGGCTTTAAAATGATATTAAATGTTAATTCATCCTTTCACATGTTTTGCACAAATGAGGATTTATCTTGGCTTATGTTAGAAATAGAGATTTGACCCAATGCCTGGGATCTTAGGGTTAAGTTTTTTTTTCCATTTTATGTACCTGTTTTTGTGAAAAGATATGACAGAAGAAATAATTATAAGATAGATAAAAGTGATAGATACCTTGTCAAGAGCAATGGGTAAAAATGTTGGACTTAGGCAGCTTTAAAGTGAAAACACTTTAAAAGTTCTGGGGAAATGAGAACAATACCAACAAGTCTTATTGGGAAGACTGAAGGTTCTATGCCCAGCACTTGGAAGTTTTACACAGGGCTGGGCATTAATTCAACACGAGGACCTTTGAATAGAATTTTCAGAGGCTAAAATTTAGACTGCGAGGTGGCACAGTGTATAGTGTGCTAGGCCTGGGGTCAGGAAAACTTAAGCTGTTATTATGGCTTTAGACACTTACTAGCTGTGTAACCCTGGAAAAGTCATGTAACATTAACTGTAAAGTGAAGATGATAATAACTAACACCTGCTGTACACAATTATTGTGGGAATCAAATGGGATAATATTTGTAAAATGCTTAGCATTGCTATTATATGGTTTCTGGGATCACCCAGTTGCCAATCTGGTCTTTTTATGTTGTATCAGAGCAGGAGGAAAAATGGGGTTGGGAAATTAAAACTCTGTTTTTGTCATTGAATCCCTCTGTTTGTCACCCAGTGGTGACATGGCATGGCATGTTCTGATGGCATCTGTTCTTTGGGGCCTGATTTCAGACCCCTCTGGTCCAAAGGATCCTTGGCCTGAGAGCTGAAAGTGCTTTTTAAAAATCATAGTTGCTTTCTTGAGAGCCAACAGATTCATCTAGATGAAAGTTATGTCACCAGAAAGCCTAGGCATGAACCAAGACATTGCCTTTCTGGTATCTTTGCTCAGACCCTCAGTTTCTTCCTCCATAAAATTAGGACATGAGGCCAAATTAAATCCCTTCCAGTTTTAAATTCCGTGATTTCTGTCCTATCACACTGAGATCATTCATTTACAAAATGAGTGCTACATAGCCCTCTAATGCTCACCAAGAACTTTTCATACAACTACCCCATGAAGAAGGTAATGCAAGTATGATATTGTTTCTAGAAAGACATGAGTCCATGGATTTCCCAACTCCAGATCCAGTGTTCTTGGCACTGCACCACAGAGCCACTTCAAAATCATCCTGCTTCTTAGCATTTTCTTCAGCTCAATTGAGCAGCTTTGGGGTCCTCAATGCTCTACCTTCAGATGATGGTTTGATTCTATTCTCAAAGGAAGAAAATCTCTTTCTAGAATGACTTCCTTATGTAACTTTGTAGGATATTGGTTTGATTGTGCATATTTTTTTGATATGAGATGGGCTTTTTGCCATAAGTACCTGGGTCCATGGTTCTGTGGTGCAATGTTAATAATGAAGGTGCTGCAAACATAAACTAATTTATTCCATATTCTTGCCTCTTGGCTTTGGTTGTATGTAGAGTAGGTCATAACTGCTACTTTTACAAGACTAGCATCTCCTCTCCACCTTTCACAATCTTTCTCTTCTGTCAAGGCCTACTTTGGGGGTCATCTCCTATGTGGAAACTTCCCTTATGTACCCCTAGCTGAAAGTGACTTCTCCTTCTAAGATTGTTTGGAAGGAGTTTACTTTTCTCCTAGCCCATTATATTTTGCTTATTTGGAGCTGGGAACACTTTGGAACTGATAGGACAAAAGGAGGCACAGATGTGTCTCATCATGGAAGAATTCCTTATCACAGGGATGGCTGCAAATGGAAGCCAGTGTTTGGAGCATCAGGAAATGTTCTTGTGGCTATTGCATATTTATTGGCTGTTTGAGAGAGCAGCCTGGAAGTTCTGACTTCCAGAGTATGAGAGAACGGTTGTGGG
>JAJPUD010007420.1:91190-106143 GCA_023553655.1 Myrmecobius fasciatus | reverse complement strand
ATATATATATATATATATACACACATATAAAACTTTCCTAAAATGCAATGGGTTGCTTGAAGAGGTAGTCAGTTCCCAAATAATGAAGGTCTTCAAGCAAAGGCTGGATGAACATTTATTAGGCATGATATGGAAAGAGTCTTATATATACAATATATATGTAATATATATGTACTATATATATTATATTTATAATATATATATTATATATATATTATACATATATACATATATGTATGTATGTATACACAAGCTAGAGTAAGTAGTACTTCTAAATCACATCTAAACCCAATTCCCTCTCCAGTAGCATTTTGGGTTTTGTTTGTTTGTTTGTATTTGTGTCTGAGTGCCTGACACATTTAGTTTAATCATTTTTCAAATGTGGCTGGGTGTGAGGTTTTCTTGGTAGTGATAGTGGAGTGGTTTGCCATTTCCTTCTCCAGCTCATTTCACAGATGAGGAAACTGAGCTGAACCGGAAAAAGCAACTAGCCCAAGGTTACACAGCTAGGAAGTATCTGAGGCAGGAATTGAACTTAAGAAAGATGAGTCTTTCTGACTTGAGGCTTGACACTAATCACAGAACCATTTAGCTGCCCCAAGAGATAGTTAATAAGTACTTTTTGATTGATGAGGTAATCATAGCTATAAAGCCGGAAAAGACCTCAGGTCATATAGTACAATCTTTTATTTTACTAAGAAGGAAGTTAAGGTATAAGGATATAACTTGACTAAAATCACACAAGCACTAACCATTAGAAATAGGACTTGAACCCAGGACCTCTACTTTCTCCATTGTATTATATTAGATCAGATCATGTTTCTTATTTCCTCAAAATCTTCAATGTCTCTCTATTTTCCTAACTTAAGACCCTATTGTCTGACATTCAATGCCCCCTTCAATCTAGCACAACCCTCATTTTCCAGCTATACCTTATGGCTTCCTTCCTTATACTGTACAATCTAGTCAAACCAGACCCCCAAAAGAAGCCTTGTATTCTTTTGTCTCTGCAACCTTGTTCATATTGTTTCCCTCTGCCTGGAATTTTCTCCTTCCCCCATTAAATATTTACTCACCCTTTCAAAACTAACTCAAATGTCACTTCCTCTGGGAAATCTTTCTTGATTGCCCTATTCAGGAATGAACTTTACCCCAAGTCTTCAAATAACACTGTATTTTGTACCCCTCTGATGCTCTAATGAGATATCAGAGTAATATGTCTGTGTCTTATCCCCCTACTGGACTGCAACCTCCACGAAGGCAAAAATCAATCAACCAATCAGCAAACATATAAGAAACACCTACTCTTTAGACCCTGCTTAGTCCTGGAGGATACAAAGACCCATAATGAAACAGTTCCCGATCTCAAGGAGTTTACATTCCATAGGAGAGACAATGTACACATATCTGAGCATCCACAGATTAAATCCAAGGGACAGGGATTAGACTGGTGACTTTATTACAACATAGAAAGATCCCAGAGAAGGAAATTCCCTTTACTAGTGCAGGTCAACACCTTCTCTACAATTTATACAGTTTTAGAGAGTTACTTAGACCAGGTTTTTCCATTCAAGATCCCTTTTCACCCAAGACATTTTTTACGTGACCCCAAGTATATAAACAGTTATAAAAATCAAATGTTTACTGGTAACAAATCATAATTTCATAACTCTACATTCAGTTACAAGACCCCATATGGGATTGTGAACCCCAATTTAAAAAGCTGGGACCTAGAGCACCAAGAAATTGGGTGATTGGTTCAACATATATAAGAAATAAATAAGAAAGCTATTCCCCAACTTGAAGTCAGCTCTGTAACCACTATGAAACATTGCCTCTCATATAAATTAAATAGAAAATGAATATCATGTAGTTGTTAATCAGGGATTGGAAAAAACTTCACATGAAAGATGGAACTTGAGTCTTGAAGGAAGTGAGGAATTCTAGGAGAGGGAGGTGAGGAGGCGCTACCTTTGGCCATGAGGGATGACAAAGGTGATGGGAAATGAAGTGCCATGTGTGAGCAACAGAGACTGGACTGTGAACAGAGGCCAGAGAGAGTCTGTGGCATCTGGGAAGATAGCATCACATATAAATGAGGTAGGAAATAAAAATAAATGCAAGTTACAGAGGAGTTTTTGTTTGTTTTTTGCTGAGGCAATTGAGGTTAAGTGACTTGCTCAGGGTCACACAGCTAGGAAGTGTTAAGTGTCTGAGACCAGATTTGAACTCAGGGCCTCCTGACTTCTGGGCTGGTGCTCTATCCACTGTGCTACCTAGCTGCCCCCAGAGGACTTTTAAAGACAAAAACATTTTTATTATATTGTAATGGCAATCAGTAGTCACTCAAATTGGTTGGGCAAGTCAGACCCAGGCTTAAGAAAAATCCCTTTGGTGACCTTATGGAGGTTATGGAGTGGGAGGCTTAGAGCAGAGAGTCCAATTAGAAAGCCATTGCAACAGTTTCTAGGCAGGGATCTTGTCTAGATTTCAAAGCTCAACACTGTACAAAGCAGGTGGTAAATTCACTTAATAGAATTCTAGGATACCTCCTAGTTTGAGGCTCCCAGTCCCTCTCAGGGGTTTTACAAAAGGTTTCCTTGGCCCTAGCAAGTTCTCAATTCATTAAACAGTAATCAGCTGAAGGTCAGGGCCAGACCCTTATCAGGAGCTCTAGCTCTGCCCAAAGAGTGACCTCAGTTTTGGCTCAGACCCCAGTCTGAGACACCCACCTATAAGAACTCTCCCAATGGCCACCTCGGTCACAGACTTCCTACACCGGCACCATGTTAGCCTCCATCCTCCTTATTGCGTTCCTGGGCTATGGTAAGTTGGAAGGCAGAAAGCTGATTGGTTCCTCCACAGATCCATCCCAGACAGTGACTTTCAGACCAGTACTTTCTGCTTAGAAAGGTCCATTGGGCCAGTTCCAATGATCTTGTGATGGAGAGAGCCATCTCTTCAGAGAGAGAGGATTGTGGGAACTGAGTAGGGATCACAACATGGCATTTTCACTCTTTTTGTTGTTGTTTGCTTGAATTTTGTTTTCTTTCTCATTTTTCCTATTTGATTTGATTTTTCTTGTGCAGCAAGATTATTATAGAAATCTGAATGCCTATATTGGATTTAGCATATCTTTCCTGTATGTTTAACATATATTGGATTACTTGTCATCTAGGGGAGGGGTGGGGAAAGGGAGGGAAAATTGGAATATAGGGTTTTTCAAGGGTTAATGTTGAAAAATTAATCACTCATATGTTTTGAAAATAAAAAGCTTTAATAAAAAAAGAAAGAAAGAAAGATCCCATTGGGGTAAAGAGTCAGGCCATCTCCACATCAGCTGTCCAGGCCCCCATTCTTAACGTGGCTCATGTAGGCTTCTCTGATCTCTCTTCCAGCCTCCAGCTGTGGTGTCCCCACCTACCTGCCCAACTTGGCCACCAGGGTAGTGGGCGGAGAAGATGCCAGGCCCCACAGCTGGCCCTGGCAGGTAAGGAAGCCATTGAATGGTGTGGTGAGCAGAATGGTGGCTTGGAGTCAGAAAGTCGGTCTTGCCTGAACTCAATCCCACTTCTCCCCCTAATTAGCAAGGCCACCCTCTGACTTACCTAAACCTTGTTTGCTTACAGAGCCTCAAATCCCATTTTTCCAGAAGCATAAAAATCCAATTCAGCTCATTCTGTCTCAGTTTCTATTTCATCCGAATCTATAAAATATGGACTAATCCTCATTGATCTACGTACTACAGTTTTGTTACATACGGTACTTTAGGATGGCTTTGAAGGGGGACAGGAAGTGATTGAGATAGCAAACTCCCAGATGAGGCAGCTCCTTCCACTAATACAATTGGCATTTTCTCTGCAGTTTATCATCTTTGAGGCTTGTTTGATGTCCTAGGGCTTGCCCAGAGCCACAGATCCAGCAAGTTTCAGAGGCTGTACTTGAAATCAGGGTTTCTTGAAGCTTTATTTTTTATTTTTGTTTTTTTCCCCTGAAGCAATTGGGGTTAAGTGACTTGCCCAGGGTCACACATCTAGGAAGTGTTAAGTGTCTGAGGCCAGATTTGAACTCAGGTCCTCCTGACTTCAGGGCTGGTGCTCTATCCACTCCACCTACCTGCCCCTCTTGAAGGTTTTGAGTCCAACTTTCAAGCCATATTTTATATTGCCTCTCATCTTGAGGCATTATGTATGTTGAGTTATTTTTTTTGGCAAGGCAATTGGGGTTAAGTGACTTGCCCAGGGTCACACAACTAGTGTTAAGGGTTTGAGGCTGGAGTTGAACTCAAGTCCTCCTGATTCCAGGGCTGGTGTCCTATCCACTGTACCATCTAGCTGCCCCTGTGTGTGAGTTATTAAGGAAGTCTCTAGCCTTACCCAAACAGAGAGAGACTGGCAATGTGGTTCACTACACACAGTGAAATATTAGTGCTAGAGTCAGAGAAAAACAACGTTGAGTTCAAATCCTGGGCCTGCCAATACATCAACAGTAGCCAATTTTTTTGAAGTTGTTTTACTCCCGTGATCATCCATTTTTCTTATTAGTAATATGAGAAAGCTAGACAAGATGCCCTTGGGGTCCCTTCCTCCAAAGCTATGATCTAGAATGGCTGAGACTTTTTAAGTTATAACAGCGTGGGTTGAATCTCTCTGCCTGAGTTTTGTCCCTCTCTCACCACCTCTCCATGCTGGCAGATCTCCCTCCAGTACCTCAAGGATGACACCTATAGACATACCTGCGGAGGGACCCTGATCTCCAGCCAGCATGTCCTGACTGCTGCCCACTGCATCAGGTGAGTCGTTCCCTGAGCCATGGATCCTACTGCACAGAAGAAGGATGCTGGGGATCTCTCTCTCTTCCCATCATCCACAATGGGACCTGAAACCTGCCCAAACATCATTGACAGGGGGAGCAATACAGACTCAGCTGACAAAAAGCTTCTGTTCCAGATGCAAAGATCTCCTTTGCAACAGCCCCAGCAGGTGCTCAGTGCAGGCTTATTACAAATCCTAAGATGGAATCATGACTTCTCCAAAAAGTCCCATCATTTCCACTCTCAGCAAATTTTTTACTGTTAGAAGTAACACTCTACCATTAGAGGTAGAAAGGGACTGTCACACTTGCTAGACTTTCTATCCCTGGCATTTAACTCAATGCCTAGAATTTTGTCGATTTTTAATTACTGCTATATCTTTCTATTTATAGCTATTTATCAATCTATTAATAGTATCTAGCTATCCCTTTTATAAACATACATATCTACTTATTCATATCTATACATTCATCCATCTATCTATTATCTGGTAGTGAGAATTAGATTCTGAATAGATGAAGAGTTACATATTCACACACACATATACATATACATATGTATGTGCTATTTATATCTATTTATCTATCTATTAAGTATCTATCTCTTTTTATAAACATGTATCTACTTATCAACATATATCCATTCATCCATCTATTTACCATCTGGTGGTGAGAATCAGATTATGACTAGACAAATGGCTATACATATATACACATGTACATATACATATATACGTATGTGTGTGTTATATACTCTCTGTGGGCATATATATGTATATATATATATATGAGGAAAGATAGATGATAAATATAGGAAGGTAGATATAATAGAGATAAGGAGATGAATAAATATAGATGATAGATAGATAGAAAGAGATAGATAAAAGAAAGGAAGGAAGGAAGGAAGGAAGGAAGGAAGGAAGGAAGGAAGGAAGGAAGGAAGGAAGGAAGGAAGGAAGAACAAACATTAAGAACTGACAAAAGTTGGGCAGCTAGGTGGTGCAGTGGATAGAGCTCCAGCCCTGAAGTCAGGAAGACCTGAGTTCAAATCTGATCTCAGACACTTAACACTTCCTAGCTGTGTAACTTTGGGCAAGTAACTTAACTTCAATTGCTTCAGCAAAAAGAGAGAGAGAGAGAATTGACAAAAGTCTAGACCAGAAACTGCTAAGCCCTAGGGTACAAAAATAAGCAAGCAAAAATGGAATTTCTCCTTTGAAAACAAATTAGTTTGAAGGATGAAATTACCATTAAGTCAAGTAAAAAATTCACCAGCTACTATATTTTTGGAAAAACCAAAGCTCCAGCAAATGTCCTCCATGAGGACTCAAAATCTCCCACTTCTGTGCCAGGCTGGTTGACATAATGCTTCCCAAACTCCTTATTGAGTTCTGCTTTCTGCCCAGGTGTATATAGGCCAAAGACTGACCCCTATAATCTCACAGTTAGTATGTGTTATAATAAGTATTTAAACCTGATTTCAACTATTATACGTTTTTTGGTAGGACATGATGCTTTTGAGTCAAAAATCTCTCTTTCAGAGCCTCCACATATTTATCTTAGTTTTCTCTATTAGGATTTAATTCGTTTTTCTCTGGGTTTGGAGAGTTGGGTTTTTTGGAAGGGGTGGGATTGTTTGGCAATCAGGGTTAAGTCACTTGCTGAAGGTCACCCAGCTAGTAAGTATCAAGTGTCTGAGGCTGGATTTGAACTTGGGTCTCTATCCTCTGTGTCACCTAGTGCCCCAGTTAGGATCTAAATCTAATCCTTCTTCCCTCATGGCACTTTAGGCATTTGAAGAGAATGATCAGGTCTTCTCTTCCCTCAGAGTTCAGTGAAGATGATAAGTAGAATAAAAGTTTGTTGAATTGAATTAAATTAGGTTTATGGTCCATGAATGGGTCAGGGCCCAGATGTAACCGGATTGCCTCCCCATTCCCTTTCTACAGCAAGGACAAAACCTATCGAGTGTTGCTGGGCAAGAATAACCTGGTGGAGGAAGAGGCTGGCTCCGTGGCCATGGCTGTGGATACCATTTTTGTCCATGAGAAGTGGAACTCCTTGCTGGTGCGGTGAGTAGTCTTGGCCCTGGTGGACATGGAGACAGCCCTCAGGGCCAGGACCAGAAAGTGGCCTCCATGAGATAATGCATCCCCACAATCCCAACTCTGACCAGTGACAGTAACAACTCCAGTCCTTGCCTGCTGTTGAGATGTGCTCCCCACATCATAGGGTTTTTTCCCATGAGTCACTACCCAGAGCTTTCCCTTCAGGACCCTTCAGAGATAGGTGAAGCAGGGATTCTTATCTCCATTTTATAGATGGGTAAATTGAGGCATAAAGATCTATGATCGAGGCACTAGTTAGAGCACCAGCCCTGAAGTCAGGAGGACCTGAGTTCAAATCTGGTCTGAGACACTTCACACTTCCTAGCTGTGTGACCCTGGGCAAGTCACTTAACCTCAATTGCCTCAGCAAAAAAAATCTATGGTCACAAAGCAAGCCAGTGGCCAAGCTAGATAAGTCTTGTGAGTCCTAACCCAGAGCTCCTTCATCCTGGAAGGAGAGAAAAGAGGGCACTCCACTCCCCTCCACTGCCCCTCATCCTACAGAACCAGCTTTCACCCTACCGATGTCCTTACTGTCCCAGTCAAAGCTAAGCTGCTTGGGAGCTGGGGCTGGGACATTTTCCAGCTCCTCATCCCCCCATGACAAGGACAGCGAGAGCCTGGAGTCAGAAGGATCGTGATCACCCACTTCCTATTTATAGCTATAAATAGCTATAGGCAGCTCATTTCACCCAGTTTGCCTCAGTTTCCTCATCTGTAAAATGGGCTGGAGAAGGAAATGTCCACCCTCCAGGATCTTTGCAAAGAAAACCCCAAACGGGGTCATGGCTTGCCGGACACGCTGAAATGACTAAGCAGCAACAACAAATCCCCTAGGGTAAATACAAACTCTAAAATAGAATTCTTGAATTCTGATCCTAGCAATGACATCGCCCTCATCAAGCTGGCTGAGCCGGTGGAGCTGAGTGACACCATCCAGGTGGCCTGCCTGCCCCCAAAGGACTCCCTGCTGTCCCAGGACTATCCCTGCTACGTGACTGGCTGGGGCCGCCTCTGGAGTAAGTGACGGGCCTTCTGGGCCCCATTTAACCGACTTTTCTGGGGAAAAAACTACCTTCAGACTCCCCTACTGGACCAACAAGCTCTCAGGAGCCCCAGGAGGCAATCTGGCCCAGCTAATCAGGGCAGGCTTCCTGGAGGAAGAGGCCTTGAAGAAGAAACATAGCTTGTAGATGTATAGTGCCTGTACCTTTACCACTATCATTTTGACTTATTTCCCTGGTGACATACAAATATTACCCATGCAGTTGTGTAGGTAAGGAAACTGGGAGCCAGGGAAGTTCAATCATTTACCCAGAATCCCATATGATCAATCAGGGACAGGGCTAAGTGAGTTCAGCAGCAGCAGCTTCCACCAAAGTGATGGAGTTCATAGAAAGTCAAATATATAGGACTGGCAGAATGATTGTTCCACAGCTGTTCTTCCTGAATTCTGCCATGGGGCAAGGGGTCCGGACCCCCTGTACATCATTCGGATCATGCTTTACTTTGGTTGTGTCCATTCTAAAATGGAGTCCCTAGAACAGAACACAAGCATTACAAATGGAGTCCAGCTACCAGAGGACAGTGGGACTGGGAAAATCATGCTGGGCCTCCTTTTCTCATCTGTGAAAGGAAGAGTTTTCTGGGAACGATCGCTAAGGATCACTTTCCACTCTGATTTTCTCAGTTCTAGTCTCTTCTGGCTCCAAAATTCTTTGTTCTAAGGGCCCTCCCAGCTCTGACATCCTATATTCTTAAGGCCTTTCCATCTCTAATAGTCTGTTAAGGGTCATCCCAGCTCTGACCTCCTGGGTTCTAAGCTCTGACCTCCCGGGTTCTAAGGGCCCTCCCAGTTCTGACCTCCTGGGTTCTAAGGGCCCTCCCAGCTCTGACCTCCCGGGTTCTAAGGGCCCTCCCAGTTCTGACCTCCTGGGTTCTAAGGGCCCTCCCAGTTCTGACCTCCTGGGTTCTAAGGGCCCTCCCAGCTCTGACCTCCTTTGTTCTAAGGGCCCTCCCAGCTCTGACCTCCTGGGTTCTAAGGTTCCTCCCAGCTCTGACCTCCTGAGTTCTAAGGGCTCTCCCAGCCCTGACATCCTGGGTTCTAAGGGCCCTCCCATCTCTGACATCCTGGGTTCTAAGGGTCCTCCCAGCTCTGACCTCCCGGGTTCTAAGGGCCCTCCCATCTCTGACATTCTGGGTTCTAAGGCTCCTCCAGCTCTGACATTCCCTGTTCTAAGAGCCTTCCCAGCTTTGACATTTTTCAGATCATTTCCTACAGTGGACACTGGGCCTACAAAGATAAGATCACCTACATTCTGAAATCTCCCTCTCAAGTAATACAGATCCTCTCACTATGTACAATTCTTTTGAGTATCCTTCTGACAACTCCACAGGAGTGTGGAGCAGATGGGTTCTGGGGCCATGGGAAGAAAACCCAGTCATCATTTGTTCTCTTTTTTTCCCCTAGCCAATGGCCCCATTGCCGATGCCCTCCAGCAAGGCCTACTGCCTGCAGTGGACCATGCAACATGCACCCAGAAAGACTGGTGGGGCAGCATGGTGACCCAAAGCATGGTGTGTGCTGGAGGAGATGGCGTCATCTCAGGATGCAATGTGAGTCACAGTGCTGAGCAGCTAGCCAGGCATGCAAGAGGCGGGGGCTTCTGAGAGCAATTGGTCCTGAGGCAGAGAGCTTTTGATTTCCAGACAAGGACCCAGGAAACCCTTTCCAAACAGTAGGGAAACCAACCAGAGTGATCTGGGGCTACAGATAATGCTTCATCTGCCATGAGCAAGTTCACTAAACCCAGATCCATCCATCCTTTCCATCCATACACTTTCCAACATTATCAGTGACTGTCCCTTTGTCAAAAATCAATCATTCGCTCCTGTCCCCTCACTACCCCCACGAACAGACACACACTATCTTCATCATCATGTTAGTGTAGAAAAATGTTTTGCAAACCATAGAACACAACAGCAATGTAAGAAATTGCCTTTATTTCCCCATCAGTAACACCTTCATCATTTACAACACTTATCTTCATCACATCAGTGTCACTCACTTTGTCACCATCAACCCTTCCTCCCTCCCCTCAACTCTACATCTCCATCACTGGAGGAGGAGAGAAGGTATAATTGTTTATATAGGCTCTGATAGGGCATGGGAGTGCATGGGGGAAGACCACATTGAAGTTCAGGGAAGGAATAGGGGAGAATGAGAAGGATGGGGACTTAGGTGTAGGGATAAGAAACTTCCTTGAAGGTCTTTGGGGATAAATTAGAGAATAAAAGTTTGAGGATGAGAATAAAAGCTCATTAGGCAATGTGGTCCCCCCCCAAAAAAAGAATGCAAGGGGATCAATGAATAGGATAAGATTTGAAAAAATATATATGCTATATATATATGTATACTGCTATATACTATATTCTACGGATATTGTACTAAGTGCTTTACAAATATTATCTCATTTGACTTCTACCAACATCACCATCTCCATCATCACCTTCTCCACCAGCATCATCATCTTGATCATCACTAACATCTCTATCATTTCCAACCTCATCATCGGTCCCAATCCCAACACTAATACCTGAAAACTGAGATGCTAATCTCTGATATTTTCCTATATCTCAGTAGTATTCTACATTTCAAAGATGGGAACTGGGACTGGTTGGGGAAATCAAGGCACACATTACCTGAGGTCACATAAAAAATCAAGGCTATTTCAAAATAACCAGTTACCTCATGATGGGAGGAACCTTCTTTTGGTGGCTATAAGTTACCTGGTGACCAATGCTCATATTTCTTGGAGACAGGGAGACTCAGGTGGACCCCTGAATTGTGAGGCTGCAAACGGACCCTGGGAAGTGCGAGGAATCGTGAGTTTTGGTTCTGGCTTGGGCTGCAACACAGCCAAGAAGCCCACAGTCTTCACCCGGGTCTCTGCCTACATTGACTGGATTAATGAGGTGGGTTTCATTCATTTAATTGTTCATTCATATATCTATCCATTCATTTATCCATACAACAGCAACAGTAAAAAGCCAAACTGAGTGAGGGGGGATGAAGGCTCTTGATAGAGCATGGAAGTGCATTGGGGAAGACCAGATTGAAGTTCAGGGAAGGAGTAGGGGAGAAGGAGAAGGATGGGGACTTAACTGTGGAGGTAGGAAGGTCTTTGTGGTTCAGTTAGGAGATAAGGGTTTGGGGATGAGAATAAAGGCTCAGTTAGACAATGTGGTCCCAAAAAAAGAATGCAAGGGGCTCAATGAATAGGATAAGATTTGAAAAAATGCTCAGTAGTTCAGTGAGGGGGAGAAATGGTCTGAGGGGGATTCAAAGAAGGAATACAGCGTGCAGTAAATGCAGGGGGTGGTGTCAGGTACTAAAACTAGAGTTAGGAAGGAGTAGGGTCTACGTGTAAAATGAGGGACTCAGTGAGGAGATTGGAGTTCAGTAAAGAGTTGGGAGCTTAGTAGAAGGATATGGGTTCAAAGAGGATATGAAAAGTCATTGAACCAATGAGAGCTCAGCAAGAAGATGGAGACTTAGAGATGGAGGTTCAGGGAGAAGGATTTGGGGTTTGTGGGGACACAAGAGTTTAGGAAAGGAGCTCAGGAAAGTTATCAGGAAAAGATAAGGTCTAAATGAAGAGTTGGAAAGGTCAGTGAGGAGAATAGGGAAGGCAGTGACTTGGGAGGAGCAGTCAGAGATATTCAGCTAATAAAGATGACCCAGAATAGACAAAAACTTGGGCTTTCTAAGTCCTGGGTTGAGGTCTTTGGGACCCCATGAACAGTCATTAAGGTAGTCAAAGTTTTCAAATTATTCTCTGTTCCTCCAGAAAATGCTGCTTTGAATGATCACCGGCTTCTCCATTGGGAATCCTCTGGATACTTCCTAATAAACCCTCCCATTCAGTCCCATCTTGGATTTTCAATAAAGTCTCCTCTCCTGTCTATATATTTGAGTACTTGGTTGTCTGGGTGCCTTCCTTGAGTTTCCACTGACTGGCCCCCCAATGGGGCCTCCTTACCCCCTAGCATACAACCCCTTTCCTACAAGAAAAGTTCAGAAGGATTAATAAACTTGATAGCATTTAGGGTTTGGAGGGGATCTTCATCATCACTTAGCCTAAGCTACATAAGGAAACTGACATCCACAGAGGAAAGTGACCTATTACTCTATAATTCTACATTTTGTAAAATGGTCTTTTCCTAAATTTTCAGCCTTCTAGTTTATTCTCCTCTCAGCAGCCTATGTCATAGGTACATTAACCTTCTTGTAGTACTTCAAACTATTATTATCTCCCATCTCTGTATCTTTGAACAAACTCACCCCCAGACCAGAAATATGCTTTTCTTGCTCATCTCGGCCTTGTTATCTTAAGTCCCAGTTTAAATCCCACCTTCCATCATAACTGCTGGTGCTGTTCTCTGATGTTATTTAACATTTCTCTATCTCTCTTTTATAAATCTAATTACTCACATGTTGCTTCTCCATTAGAATAAGAACTCACTGAGGTCAGGAATCATTTCTGCTATTTTGTATATCCCCAATGATGTGATGCAGCCCTTAGAAAGAAAGCCACCTGGCTTTGGGGGGATGTAGTTATAAATAATATATTTCTTCCTTTAGACTATCCTATGACTAGGATACTGAGCCCACAAATATTGTTGGCTGTCAGATAACAGCCTGTTGGTCAATGATAATAGGTTTCTGAGATTAATGAGCAACAATAATGAGGTGCTTAAAGTTAACACAGATGCAGAACAAAATTGGATTCCTGCCACTTGACCTAATGATGTTTTAGGTCTAAAAAACACACCTCCAGAAGGTTCTCCTGTGAGTTCTGCCCAGAGAACTACACTTATGCACAAAGTCAGAACAATATCCCCCCTCAACTTCCCCTTTAAGCCATATGATATGAAGCACCTGGTTTCTTTTACTTTTCCCTATAAATTTACTCTCCTGCTCTTGGCTCTTTGCTAACTTCTTTTGGAATTTGGTCTGCTTTAATTCACATTACAATTATAATAAACGTTGCCTTTTGACTTGGAGATGGCTTTGAGCCTACAAATTCTTTAGAGACACCTCGTGACACTGGTCTGGAGTCCCAACATTTTGGGGGTCCCCCTCAAACCCTAATATCCAACACTTAAGATACTGCCTGGCATAAATGCTTGTTGATTTATTGACTGAGTGACTAACAAAGTGTTAAAGTTACAAATATCAAAACCAAGATTCACATGCAAAGCGTGTCTCCAAAATCATTTGCTGTTTCTATGAAAACCATGCTGTCGACTCTGTTAGGCTCAGGATTGCCCAAGCAGCCCTAAGGTTATGGGAGGTAAGGAGAAGGCATTGAAGCTGTTCCCTGGGTAAAGTCAGGTAAGACAGTGTATTGCAAAGAGACACTGACTCCAGGCTTAAACAGATGTGCCAAATGGCCGCATCATCCTCAGGTCTGCTGATGGTTTAGTTGTTTCACTTATGAACCCATTTAAGGTTTTCTTGGCAAAGATTCAGGACTGGTTTGCCACTTCCTTCTCCATATCATTTTTACAGATAAGGAAACTGAAGCAAACAGAGTGATGTGACTTGCTCAGGATCACACATTCATTAAGTATCTCGAGCCAGATTTGAATTGAGGAAGATGAATCTTTCTTCCAGGCCTGGTACTTTTTACACTGAGATATCTAGTTGATAAAAAGGCAATAGTCAATAGTACTAATAGACTATCAGCCCCAGTTCTCTGAGCTTTAAATAATTTTCCTTATCAGAACCCTGTGAGGTAGAAATTACAAGTGCTATCATCCCCATTTCATAGATGAACAAACTGAAGCTTCAGTTTGCTCATGGTCATCCAGTTAGGAAGAGTCAGAGTCAATCAAACTGGCTCCAAGTTCAGTATTCTTTGCTGCCTCTGAACACACATAAAATAATTTAAAACATTATATTGATTTTATTATACATAAAAGACATTTAATTTTTTATTATTTTATTAATCATTGTAATTTAAGTAATTGATAGGTTAAAATATTTCAGTCATGTTTATTTCAAGTAAAGTCAGCATTACAGAGGATTAATGTCACAGTCAAAAATTTTACCATAATTATTTAAAGAAAGAAGAAATCATTCTGGATTACAGTATTCAGGGAAGCTTCTTGGAAGATGTGGGACTCAACCCAGATCATCCCCACCTCCAGCCCAGGATATCTCTACTATATATTGTGTGCATCCTAGCAGAGCCACAACTAAGATACAGCATCCAGGACTTTGTCCTGGGTGCCAAAATTTGTTTGGAATATTGTAGGGTTTTTTTTTTTATAATTTGTTCTAAAAGCCACATTACTTTTCATTCCTTGAGCTGGAATGAATATGGAGGCAGGAAATGGAAAGATGGGATGGGAGGGAAAAGGAGTAGGCTCACTGGCAGTAGATGCTAGTGGAGAGGGAAAATGGAAAATGGAAGAAAATAGGCTGCCCTAGGGTTCTGCCACAAGTACATTGGCCCATGCATAAAAGAAACTTGGGAGGGAAAGGTAGGATCAGAAGATAGTTTGGAAGTGGGCCTTCTCCTCTGAGATTTGACGATACAACAGAGAGGCAGGGTGGTATAAGGGGAAGAGAGCCTTTGATGGAGTTTATATAAAGAGAACAGGAACATGTACAGAGAGCTTGTACAGTGTGCTGATGCAACATCTCCATGTGAAGAAAGCTCGAGATCCTGTTTCCCAAATTATACTCTGATGTAGTTCCTGTTACATATGTTTCTCACCTTCTGACAGAGAGGTGATATGCTCTAAATGAGGAAAGAGACATACATTTTTAAACATGACCCCTATGTGGAGCTGCTCTGAGGAGTAGCAGTGGTAAAGTCAAAAGAGAAAGAAAAGAAAGAAAGAAAGAAAGAAAGAAAGAAAGAAAGAAAGAAAGAAAGAAAGAAAGAAAGAAAGAAAGAAAGAAAGAAAGAAAGAAAGAAAGAAAGAAAGAAAGAAAGAAAGAAAGAAAGAAAGAAAGAAAG
>JAJPUD010007420.1:77277-91180 GCA_023553655.1 Myrmecobius fasciatus | reverse complement strand
AAGAAAGAAAGAAAGAAAGAAAGAAAGAAAGAAAGAAAGAAAGAAAGGAAGGAAGGAAGAAAGGAAGGAAGGAAGGAAGGAAGGAAGGAAGGAAGGAAGGAAGGAAGGAAGGAAGGAAGGAAGAAAGAAAGAAAGAAAGAAAGGGCAGAGCAATATAACCTTTTTAAAAGCATACAAAGGCCTGCAGAAGGACTTTTGAGGAAAAGCAAAAACAAATCATCTTCAAAGTCACAAGTAAATTGTTACACACTTTTTTTTAAAGGAAGCAGTACAGAATAGACTTTCCCAACACCTGAGATGCTCCCTCATAAGGAGGGCACAGAAAAGCTTCCCCAGGTTCAGTAGGTGAGCAGTTACTCAAAACCACAGCTCACAATGTATTTACTTTTATCAGAGAGCAGATACATTGAACAAAACTTTGGTAAGATGATAACCAAAAAAAATATGATTTTCAATGCCTACAACTTAATAATGGCATTTATTAGTAATGATTAATAATAATGAATTTATTACAAAATAAAATACATTCAATCAAGCAGACTAGCAAGTCAAGTGAGAGAAAAAGATCTTCCTGTGTGCACATGGGATGTATTTTTCTACAGGTTACCATGTATATCAGTGGGAAAAGGGAAAGGAATAATTCCTTATTAAGCTCCTACTATATACCAGGCACTGTGCTAAGCACTTCACAAATATTATCTCATTTCATCTTCACAATGACCCTGGAGGTAGGTGCTATTATTGTGCCCATTTTACAGATGAGAAAACTGAAACCAGCAGCTGTTAAATAACTTGCCCAGGGTCATACAGCCAGTAATTGTCTAAGACTGAATTTGAAGGCAGGTCTTTCAGAATCCAGGTCCAGCTTCTGTCCTTGCATCAAACTCAACGACCTTTACAGATCCATGATCTCTAATCCTGTGAAGCTCACTTATAACCAGGTCCCATCCCTTACCATGCCCTCATCCTGCCGCTAAGCCCCCCATTCCCTTATTGAGCTTCCCCTTCCACTCCCTGAGCCCCTTTATGCCTTCCCTGAGCTCTCCCTGGCAGAGTCAGCTTGGTGTGATAGATCAAAGGCAATTTAACATTCTAACTTGCTCACTTGCTACTGATAGGCATTGGATGAGGGACTTCATTTTCTGACCTTCTGTCTCTTCATCTATAAAGTGAGGGGGTTTAGGGGCATCTAGGTAGTGCAATGGATAGAGCACCAGCCCTGAAATGAGGAGTTCAAATCTGGCCTCAAACACTTAAGACTTCCTGGCTGTGTGACCCTGGGCAAGTCACTTAACCCCAATTGCCTCAAAATAAATAAATAAATAAAAATTTAAAAATAAAATAAAATGTTTGTTCTGGGGCAGCTAAATGGTGCAGTGGATAGAGCAGCAGCCCTGAAGTCAGGGGGACCTGAGTTCAAATCCAGCCTCAGACACTTAACACTTCCTAACTGTGTGATCCTGGGTAAGTCACTTAACCCCAATTGCCTTGGGGGGAAAAAAAGAATGAGGGGTTAGACAAACCTTTAAGGCTCACTTCTTTACTTTTGAACAGTTCCAGCTTTGAAGTGCAGATTCTATGTTTTCTGCTATCATTTCCCCTAACCCTGCCCAGGCCATTGCTAAGGACACAGTAATGATTGATACAGGGACTGATAGGGCAGTGGTGCAGAAAAACAAAGATATCTATGTGTTCCCACCCCCAGAACTGGCCCCTGAGTGTCTACTGCCAAGGAACCTGGCCAGGACCTCTCCCAGGAAGTGAGAGCCAAGTCCCTAATCAGTTTTCACCTGACCCTTTTCTCAGACTGCCCACACAACTGGAGACCTTGGGAAGATGTTGACAGAGACAATAGGAAGTCACATGCTCCCTTCCCCTTGTTTCCTTGGCAGCAGGACTCCAGGATCTAACAGAAAATCCTCTGCTTGGCATTCAAAGCCATTCCTACCTTTCCAGAGTCTTTCCAATATTATTTTTGCTTCTGCCTCCATTGATTTTCACATAAATGCTCTCCACCAAGATTTCCCCTTCTAGTTTCTTGTACATTTTTTTCTTAATGTATGAAACATCTGGGGCATCTCGATCTTGGGACACCCAGAAAAGCTGACCTAGATTCAAGATATTCTTCAGGTTTTCACCCACTCAAAACCATAATTCGGAGACCCTTACCCACATATTACTTAAAGGAAATAGTCTCCTCAAAACAAAGTCATTTAAAGAAATAGAATTTTGTTTTAAAAAGTAGTAACAAAACATTTACTCCCATAATACTGCATTTCAAATCCAGCCTCAGTTATGTGACCCTGGATAAATCATGTAACCTCTGCCTCAGTTTCCTCATTTATTAAATAAAAATAAAAACTGCCTCCTGCAGTTGTGAGAATTAAATGAGATAATAATTGTAAAGCATTTAGTACAGCACCTTGTAAATAGTAAGCTCTATATAATGTTAGCTATTATTATTAGTATACTTTCTCTCTAATACATACAACATAAATGAGAAGAGTAGATTGGTTCTAAACACATATGTTATAGAGTTTTTGTCATGAGCAAAAAAGCCCTGGACTTCTGGAGCAATCAGTAAAAAATAAGCAAAGGTATAATTAAATCAATATGGTACGGCAGTCGGGAAAGCTAATACAATATTGGGTTGAATTAAAAGACAGCTTCCAGGAACAAGGAAGTATAGTCCCACTCCTCTCTGCCTTTATCAGATTTATCTGTAGTGATGTGTTCAGTTCTGGGTCATGGTTGAAAAGAGACCTTGACAGAGCCGGAACATGTCCAAAGGAGAGAAGCTAAGAAAGGGAAGGGTTTTGACTCCATGAAACTTGAAAATTGGTTGAAGTAACTGAGCATGTTTAACCTAGAAAAAGACCACCATGTTCTGTAGCTCTCACCGTCCATTAGCTTTCAAAATAGTCTTCCTTAGTGTTCTTTAAAAAAAAATGTGTTTCTTCACAGTCACATTTTTATCAATTTTTCATAAATAAAAATTGTTTCACTGCCCCATCAAGCTGTCCATGTACCCAAAAAGGGCATCATTTTCAATTCTTTACAAGGTGATTTGGATCTTGTATTTATTCCTCAGTCAATTTTTCACTATAAACCACTCACATCCCACCTGAAAGCTACTTCTTTACCCTTAGAATTTAGCAGTTTTTACTAAACTAAAATCCTTTTCCTATTCTTTACCCCACTTAGACAACAAACTGTTCATCTGGAGCAGCTTAGTGAGCCAGTGAATAGAACCATGAGCCTGAAGTCAGAAAGTCCTAGATTCAAATTCAGCCTCAGACATTTACTAGCTGGGCCTGGGAAAATTATTTCACCTTTGTTTACCTATTTTCTCATATGTAAAATGGGGATAATAACAGCATCAACCTCCTAGGGTTGTTAGGAAGATCAACTGAGTTAATAATTGTAAAATGCTTAGCATGGTCTAAGCATTAACTAAATATTAGCTTTAATTATTACTATTGTCATCACCAACTATGAAAAAGACAACACTTTTCATCCTTTAACAATTGATTTCACTCTTTTGCTTTAAGTAAATTTTCTTTATTTTCAGGACCAAATTGCTCCATATGAAAGGGCAATACCAAAAAGGATAAATAATATCATAAAGAATAAAACAATCCTTATTCTCAAGATGATTCCACCATCACTCCTGATTCCACCATCACTCCCAATTTCACTCCATGGGGCCAAACAAGTTCAATCTCCCCTCTGATAGCCCTTAAAATTTTTGAAGATTTTGAAGATTTTTGAGACAGAATCAAGATGGTAAAATAAAGGCAAGAACTCACCTAAACTCTCCCCCAAACCACTCCAAATTCCTTTAAGAATGACTCTAAACAAATTTTAGAGCATCAGAACACCCCAAAAGACAGGGTAAAACATTTTCCAGCCTAAGATAACTCAGAGGGTCAGCAGAAATTTGGAACTATACCCAAAGAGCTAACAAACTGTGCATACCCTTTGACCCAGCAGTGTTTCTACTAGGCCTATTTCCCAAAGAGATCTTAAAGGAAGGAAAGGGCCCCACATGTGCAAGAATGTTTGTGGCAGCCCTTTTTGTAGTGGCAAGAAACTGGAAATTGAATGGATGCCCATCAATTGGAGAGTGGCTGAACAAATTATGGTAAATGAATGTTATGGAATATTATTGTTCTGTGAGAAGCGACCAGCAGGACAATTTCAGAGAGGACTGGAGAGACTTGCATGAACTGATGCTTAGTGAAATGAACAGAACCAGGAGATCATTATACACGGCAACAACAATATTACATGATGATCAATTCTGATGGACATGGCTCTCTTCAACAATGAAATGTCTCAAACCAGTTCCAATTGTTCACTGAAAAGAGCCATATACACCCAGAGAGAGGGATGTGAAATGTGGACCACAACATAACATTTTCATGTTCTCTGTTGAGGTTTGCTTGCATTGTATTTCCTTTCTTTGATTTTTTTTTTCTTGTAGATACGATTTTTCTTGCACAACAATGCTAAGTGTGGAAATATGTATACATATATTCTATTTTTCAAGTATTTAACATAATTAACATGTAGTGGACTTCCTGCCATCTAGGGGAGGGGTGGGGACTAGGGGGGAAAAATTTGTAATGGAAAGCTTTGTAAGGTTGAAGTGTTGAAGACTTACCCATACATATGTTTTGCAAATAAAAAGCTTTAATAAAGAAAAAAAGAAAAAGGTGAACTTTCCTGGTGGAGACCAGGAAATTTTTTAAAAATATTTTTATAGGGGGGATGGAGCCAAAATGATGGAGAGTAGACACATCTCTATCTGACCTCCTCCGAACTTCTCTCAAATCAACAGCAGATTAAGCCTCTGAACTGGTTTTGGACAGAACCCACAAATATTTGGAGTTCAACAAATTTCCAGAAGATACTTTGGAAAAATTGTTCAGCGATGAAGAAAGCTATCTACTTCCAGAGAGAGGCCTGTGGGATCTGAGTGTGGTTCAAAACAGCATTTTCATTCTTTTTATTGTTGTTTGCTTGCATTTTATTTTGCTTCTCTTTTTTTATTGGTTTGATTTTATTTTTCTTGTTCAGCAAGATAACTGTATAAATATGTGTGCATATATTGGATTTAACATATATTTCTGCCATGTTTAACATATATTGGACTACTTGCCATCTAGGGGAGGGCATGGGGAAAGAGGGGAAAAATTGGGTCACAAGGTTTTGCAAAAGCTAATGTTAAAGAATTGTATACACATATGTTTTGAAAAATAAAAAGTTTTAATTAAACAACTTTATTCTGAGAAGAGATTCATAGGCTTCACAAGACTGTAAGAGTAAATCCATGGCATAAAAATGGATTAAGAAACTCAGATCCAATAGTGATCAGAAAGATGATACCACCTGTTACTGTCAGTTTCTCATGCAAGATTTTATAAGCATTGGCAATGCTTTCTAGGTTCATTCTAGAAATACAGCTTGTGTCCAAATGAATCACCAGAATTGGACAGTCTTCTGTTTTGACAAGCCTTCAAAGATTCTCTGTCATACGTGCCCAGGAATAAGCAAAACTTCTTTATTGTTGTTTTCAATAACAGGTAAACCAACAGCTGCCTCAGTATTCATCAGCAGGGAGTCACCATTATTCTCCTCCTCCTTGGATCCCTACTGATTGGGTTCTCACTCAATAGCCCTTTTGGAGTGCAATATCAACCCTTGGAAGACAAACAGATGCTTTCTCCTCAGTCAGTCCAGCTCCCTGCCTTTGCAGAAGAGACTCCCATGGGTTTCTTAGCTCCAAGTGTTCAACAATTCTTCCCTGCTTCCTTTAAGTCATGTTTTTACCATTTTCTAACCATCTGACACAAAATTTCCCTTTGCCTTCTCAGATCCTTTTTCCCTTCATTTTCGCACTAAAATTCTTCTGTGTTTTTAAAGAACAATACATCGTGCCTCTTATTGTTTGTTCTTCATTTTCAAAGAAGATAATGTTTTGAAATGTGCATGAAGTGGATTGAAGTGAGACAGTTGCATAGTCAGTAGCTTCACTCTCTCTTCCAGAGTCATTGAACAGTGAAAGTCGGAACAATTGGTGATTGCCTGGGATGCAGTGGATGATCCTGATGTCTTCCATTTTCTGACCAAGTTCTAAACACTCTTCAACACCTGCTTTCATGATTGATGGAACAAATTGTTCTTCATTTTGCTGGGAGAAAGAAGTCTTCACATGCTAGAGGAAAATATCTCCCAAACTCACTGAGAGATTTGAGGACCATCGATTACCCTCAACCTAGTTTCACTCATCTGCTGAGATGGTTTTACCAGTGTGATCAATGCACATGCTATAGCTTCTTGGAATCACAAGTGAGAACTGGGTGAAAGTGGACACCAAGGGTGGATGAACAGCCCCAAAAAAGCTCAGCAGCCCTCACACCAGAAGGGCTAGTATTTCAGCCCGTACACCCCTTGCCCTCAATAACTTGCAATATAATTTTCCTCTAATCCCTCCACTTTCTCTGCTAGGAAAGAGGCAAGTTCTCTGTATTTCAAGCACAGCCATATGTCTCTTGGTCGTGTTTTATGATCATTACATATAAACATCACAGGATAAGTAAAGATCCCTGGGAATTCTCTCCATATTTACTAGAGGATGGAACCATAGACTTTATCTTTTTTTGCTAGTACCTTCCCTGAAGAATTCAACTATTGATTGTGAGTTTACTTTGTTCATTTTTAACTTGGATCCTCCTTCTCCTCTTTCTTTTCCTTTTCTTTCTCCTCCTTCTTACCATCTATCTCTCTATCAAATTAAGTAATAGCTTATAAATTATGTTAGTCTTTTAAAAAAAACTTTGCTTTATTAATCTTTATCTTCAGCTTTACTTCAATTCTAATTTTCAAATTTCCTTTGATTTTTTTAAAGCTTGCTAATCTGTTAATTTACAGGGGATTTTTTTTACTGTATGCCCAATTCATTAATCCTCTTTTTTCTATTTAGTTAATATATATTTTCTGAGATATGAAGTCATCTTGCTTTCACCCAAAGTCCATGTCATCATTTCTCACAAAGCAGGTGGCATCTGAATTTAAAGGTCCAATGCCAATATTTTGCTTAAATATTTTCAAGAAAGTAGATAACAGATATTGGGAAGGGGGGGAAATGGACATGCACCTTTTTTCCATTAAGTCCTGAGAAAAATCCCACTTGTGTTTTATACATATCTTGGGCTGATGATAAGCGCTCCAGTTTAAGTAGAGGTTTCTCTGTGGATAACATTCTTAGAGAAAATCTAAGAAGGCGCCATGATCAAGCTCCTGTTGATCTCAGTGCTGGTGGCTGGAGGTAAAACTTATGCTTGGGAGGGACTGAGGAAAGTAGGGAATGAAAGATTTCATATGGTATTAAAAAAAAAAGTAAAATCATCAGATTTGGAACAGGAAAAGACTTTAGAGGCCATCAGGTCCAATCTCCTCATTTTACAGTTGAGGAAACTGAGGCACAAAAATGTTAAGTGCCTTGCCCAGATTCACACTGTAAGTATCTAAGATGAAATTTTGATCAAGTTCGTCCAATTTCCAAGGGCTGTTCTTTATCCACCAATCCAGCAGTCTCAGGATCTCTTTATACTATTAAAAAATTTGGGGGACTTTTCTCCCCACAAAAGAAATTGTATGATTTTTTTCCACTGATATCTACCACATTAGAAACCAAAATAATTCTGAACTCATTGACCTCCTGACAGAATCTCAGAGACCAAACTTTGAGAACATATATATCAGACTGACTCATTAATGCCTTGCTATCACAGATAAGGTATCTGAGTTCCAGAGAGGTAGTGCCTTAACTGCAGTTCAAACTGGTCAGAATTAACAGAGCCAGAATTCAAATTAAATTCTGACTCCAAATTTAGTATCTTTCTACTACCTTAGATGAGATTTCTAATCTCATCTAAATTCAAATCCCAGGTTGATATTTGCTAATTATGTGAATCTAAATAAATCACTTCTCCCCATCTCTGTACCTTAGTTTCTCCCTCTGTAAAATGGGGGCTATAATATTACCCTACCTATGTCTAAGGACAGAGTGAACGAAGTGCTTGATGACTTTAAATGTATTGTAGGAATGTGAGTTATCGTCATTCAGTCATTTTGTTCTGTATTCTTGTCTTCCATATTCCTTATCACCTGGTTCCAAGGAATCCCTGGGGGTCAAGTCAGGGAGATGGTCAAGACAACCTCTCACTGTCCCAACTTGTCCATGTACTCTCTCAACACAAGTGTGGGGTCCAGACTAGATGATGTCTGGGGTGACTTGGTTTAATGATGTCTCCTCTGTCCTTTCTAACTTTCTGTGTTTTAGTTCTAGGCTGTGGGGTCCCCACCTACCAGCCCAATTTAACCAGGGTCGTTGGAGGTGAAAATGTGCTGCCCAACAGTTGGCCCTGGCAGGTCAGTAACACCCCCTTCCCCAGCTCTAGTTGGAGTTAAGGTTATGCAGGATGGTTGCTATCTTGGGTACATATTATGGCAAAGGAGGGCTTTTATGTGTCTTTTTATAAATGCATTTACTGCTAATATTATAATATTATTCTAGAAAATAATTATTTGTTAAGTCAAATCCCATTTTTTCCAGTAAAGTTTTGGTATATGTTAATTACATTAATGATTTAATTGGGGGTGGAAAGCAAAATGCATAAAAATATGGGAAATGACTGCTGCCTTAAACTTAAGTACTATCATATTTTATCATTCTTCTGTTTAGTTCATTCTTCTCCAGTCCTATCTTCCCAAATTTCACTAAGTGCCCAGGGCCATTTCCTAAACATACCTTTGTATAATCAGAGATTCTATAGTAGGATGGAAAACTTCTGAATCACTTGGGGTGGGGCTGGGGAACATGGAGAGGGGAATAGGGAACCTATTAGCTCTTCTCATATAAACTTTCTGTTATACTATGGGACAGTGCTTTCTGTCTCCAAGACTGAAACACTGCCACTCCTTCCCATGCCCTCTACCATACCTTTACCACCTTTAAAAGTATAGGAAAAATAATTTGATCTGAATTAAGGTCTAATAGTTATCACCCCCAGCTTTGCCTCCATCCCCCCCCAAATGATGCTGCCCCTTCCCTCCCTTTCCCAAAGTCATAGCACTGTACTATAAACCCATGATGACTCCAGAAATCTCCAGATGACAGGATCCAAAGCTCCATCAAACAGATCGTTGATTTCAAGGCATCTTTAGTACAGAATTCCAGCATGGTCCAGATTGTTGATTTCAATCAATCAAAGATATTCCAATTAGGCGCCCTAAGAAGTCTGCTCTGATTGAGTGAAGTCATGCTCATCTAAAAGGCAGAATTAATATGAAAGAGAGGGGAGGTTTCCACGGTCTAGCAGTGAAGAAAAAGAAATAGGGATATCACCAGCAGATTCGGTAGCAAAGAAATAATTGATGAAAGGAAAAAGGGAAAGTCAGACTGAGCTCTGGCAGAGAAACTTGGCACGTAGGATTTTGGCACTAAATAAAAGTTTTTATTGAATTGAATGACTGATTAATGACAAAACCAAAAGTCACCAAAATGGCTGAGAGATTGGCAGCCCCAACTCTCAGTAGGAAGGAAATCTTATTAAGTAGAAGAGGAGAAGGAAAAAAGAAGATGGTCCCATTTTGATGAAGACAAGACTTTCATCTTCTCACACCTGGACTATTTAAATAGCTACTGTTAGGTCTACTGCCTTGAGTCTCTCCAACAGTCCCATTTAGCCTCCATTTAGCAGCCAAATTGATTATCTTAAGCAAGTCTGATCATGTCACTCCCTCCTCCCTCTTTGATGGTTCACTATCACCTCCAGGACCAAATAGACAAACCTCTTCTCGGCATTCAGAGAACTTATATATCATCTCTTCCCACTTTCCAGTCTTCTCACACCTTACTCTCCAATATCTACTCTTTGATAGGTGACAGGGACACTGGTCTCTTGGCTGTTCCATGAACAAGACCCAGTGCATTTTCTCTGGCTATCTTCTATGCTCCTAATGGTCTCTCTCCTCATCCTCTGTCTCCTGGCTTCCCTGGTCTCCTTCAAGTCCTAGCTGAAGTCCCATCTCCTATAGAAAATCTTTCTTAATTCTATTACCTTCCCTCTGTTGTATTTCCTTTTTTATCCTATTTATAGCTAGTTTACACATTATTTGAATTATGTCTCCCCCATTAGATTGTAAGCTCCTTGTGGGCAAGCGCTCTTTTGCCTTTTTTTTTGTTGTTGTTCCCCAGAACTTAATGCAATGTCTAGCATATAGTAAATGCTTAATAAATGTTTTATGTACTGACTGACTGGCATAGAACTAGATTTCCCAGAAGTCTGTTTTTTACTCAGGTCTCTCTTCAATACAATTCCAATGGTATATGGAGACACACCTGTGGGGGAACCCTCATAGCCAATAACTGGGTACTGACTGCTG
This sequence comes from Myrmecobius fasciatus, assembly GCA_023553655.1. Classification (NCBI taxonomy): domain Eukaryota; kingdom Metazoa; phylum Chordata; class Mammalia; order Dasyuromorphia; family Myrmecobiidae; genus Myrmecobius; species Myrmecobius fasciatus. The sequence goes on along the minus strand of JAJPUD010007420.1, from coordinate 80,725 downwards.
CTCACTGCATCAGGTAACTGTTCTAAGATTCCCATCCAGTCCATGTCTCCCACCATTTGCAAACACTTATTTCTGGGGCTTGGTTCCTGAATAATTAAACCTATGACCGATGTTTCTGTTTAACTTAAACTCTTTAAAGGAACCTTGCAAAAAAAAAAAAAAGGCACTTGCCTAGAGTGAATTGAATTGTTTGGGGGGCAGGAGGGGGAAATAAATACTGTTTGGAACTTAGGGTACAGATCATTTAAAAAAAAAAGCTTTATTTCACCAAGTTCCAAGCCAAGACAGAAGGAAATATTAGTTCACACCCTTAGAAGGGTACCTCTTTAGGGCAAGTAGGTTTTTGAATCTAAGCCATTTTCTCACCAATATTTATAGCATGCAAAAAGCACATTACCATGCTGGGTTCCCAACCAATTAGTCACTGGTCTTGGGGGAGGGACAGTGTGGATTTTGGAAGAAGAGGTAAAGACTTTCTGATGCTAGTCTATCATTGACTTCAGGGGTCTCAGACAGGCTGACTCCATCTTTTAGTTGGCTTTTTCCATAATCAGAAGTAAAGAAAGGCAGAACATAGAGATGTATTGAATCTCCCATTTATACTGAAATGGAGTCATGCTATTAAATAGTATTTTTCAAATCAAGAAAGAAAAAGCATAGTATCCCCTCTCTCCCACCACAGTACCAAGGCATAGTTGGGTCTAGAGTTCAGCCAGTGAATTCAGGTAGTTAGTCAAGCCTGGATGAGGTTTGTTTGAGGACCGTGTTTTAGGCTCCATAGAGAAAAGGAGAAGAGTTCCAGTATTTGGGGATATTAACAATCTACTACAAAAGACAAGCAAATGTCTCACTGTGCAGCCTGTCCTATCCCCATTACATTGATGAATTATTTCCAAAAAGTTTATTTCAAATTAAATTTCAGCATTTTTATTGTATTGTACTGTATATAATACTTTATACGTTGTTCTGGGGAAGAAAATTGAAAAACTATATGGTCCTTGTCCTCAAGAAATTTACAGCCTATTGGGAAAATGCACATCCATTTAAAAAATAATAGTATAAATAATGTAAGACAAATGAGAAGTTCAGAGAAAGCACTTTAGAAAATTTTAAAGTAGAAAATACTTTTAGCATAACTATTTACACTGGGGAATTGGAAACTCTATTGAGATTTAAAACTCTGGGTCTTGATATTTCTGCCCTTTGAATATCATACCTTCCCCTATTAGATTAAGAAGTCCATGATTCTTCGAAGATTTCTTTTGTAACCTCATCAACTTATCTAGGTCAGGGTTAAATGAGATTATTACTAACTGATTGATTCCTGGTAACTCAAGCATCACCCAATGGCCCACTTATTGATATGGACAGATTCTTTCTGTCCCTCTCTCTGTGTGTCTCTGTCTTCCTATTTCTTTCCTTGCTTGTCTCTCTGTATCTCTTTCTGTGTTTTTATCTCTCTTTGTCTCTTTTCTCTGTCTCTCTCTGTCTCTGTTATACACACACACACACACACACACACACACACACACTCCTTTGAGGATCAAAGATGGTTCTCAGATGTAATATTATAGTGCTCGTCCATGGTCCTGACCACAACTCCCTGCAAGGCTGACCCTCTTGTTCTATCCTTTCTTTTTCTATAGTTCTTCTAGGACATACCAGGTGCTGCTTGGGAGACACAGCCTGTCCACTGAGGAGAAAGGATCTCAAGCTGTCAGTGTTTCGAAAATGGTAGTCCATGAGGACTGGGACCCTAACAAGCTTTCCAATGGGTACTTTAAGGGCATTTTCTCCTTTGGGTTGAACTGGGGAGACAGGAAACGTTCTCATGATAGGCAGAAAAGCTGGGGAAGAAACAGCTAATCTTCTCTTGGGAAGAAGATGCCCTCTGCCCAGTGCCTTAACCTCCAAGGGATGAAACATATGAACTCAAATGAGAATACACTTACTTAATGGGAATATATGGAAAGGAATGCGTGAAAATGTCTATAATAAGAGTAGTGATGGTCCCACTAGACTGGCCATAGGTCACATCGACAGCCAAATTTCAGGGAAAACATTGACAAACTGGAATATGTCCAAATGAGAGTAACCACATAGGACTGTTCAGAAAGGAGAAACACAGAATTTCAGGGTCAAGAAAGACCTAAGTAGCCAATCAATTCAAACTTTATGTGGGAGAACATCCCCCCTATAGAATATATCTGATAAATAATTTTCCATTTGCTTAATTTGATGCAAGGTCACTTGTCAGAATGGGAATGTTCAGCTAGAGAAAATCTGGGGGAAATGTGACCACTGTCTCCAAGTATTTGCAGCATTTAATGCTTTATCCATCTGAAGGTCTGTCTCATGGAAATCAGTCAACAAATATTTATTAACTCCTACTATGTGCCAAGAACTTCCCTAAATTCTACAGATAGATACAAAGTCAAAAATAGTCCCTGCTCTCACAGAGCTCCCAAAGAGAAACGTAAATAATTAGATCTATGCAGAATCAATGGAAAGTAATCTCAGTGGTGAAGGCACTAGCAGTTTGGAGACCTGCAAAAGGCTGCCCACAAAAAATAAGATTTGTGCTGAATCTGAAAGGAAGCCATAGACTTCTAAAATAGGGGTCATAGGGAGAGAGTGTGGAGAGAGTTGTAGATAGTCTCATTTAGATTCAATATAAGAAAATACTTTCTAACCCTGACAACTTCTTCCAAATGGAATTAACTCCTCTTCCTTAATACCATAATATCAAAACCATTGAAAGCTAGAGAGACCTTGGAGGCCATCTAATATAACTCCCTTACCTTACAGATGAGAAAACTGAAGCGGTTTACACAAGTAATAAGTTTCAGAGACAGGATTAGAACTCAGATCCTTTGACAAGTAAGAGCACTCTATGTCCAGCAGGCTTTTCTCTCTGACACAATGGTGTCAAAGTCAAATAGAAACAGTGGCATATTTACTTAGAAAACCACAAATTAACATTATCTATGTTTTATTGTATTTTTTATTTTTTCCCGATTATTTTCCAGTGTGTTTTTCAGTTGCATTTTATCTGATATGAATTGTACTGGGGAATTTTGCAGAATGGGAGTTAACAACTCTGAATGACTGAAGTCTCTAATGAGGAGTCCTTCACTGAAGGTCCTCTGAACAAGGAGGGACCCGAAGAAACAGTGCTTTAGCCAAGTCCAATTGGCCATGACCCGAAAGATAGATTTGAGAAGGAAGGGACAAGAGTCAGGGACACCCACTGATCTGATGGTCTCCACCTTCCAATCAGTCCTCTCTCAGTAGTTAGAGATCACCATTAATCCAAGCCCAGTTCCAATGGATCTGTGAGATCATGGACACAGATACTTGCTCCAATAATGCAGGTTGTAACTTATCTCTGCCTGACCATCGTGTGTGTGTGTGTGTGTGTGTGTGTGTGTGTGTGTGTGTGTGTGTG
>JAJPUD010007420.1:65817-77267 GCA_023553655.1 Myrmecobius fasciatus | reverse complement strand
TGTGTGTGTGTGTGTGTGTGTGTGTGTGTGTGTGTGTGTGTGTGTGTATGTGTGAGAGAGAGACAGACAGGCAGACAGATACAGAGACACACAGAGAGAGAGACAGAGAGAGAGAGGAGAGACAGACAGACAGACAGAAACAGACAGGGAGAGAAAGAGACAGAGAGAGAAAGAGACAGAGACAGAGACAGAAAGAGACACAGAGAGAGAGGGAGAAAGAGATTAAATGAGGTATATCTTCATCAATCCATCCAAGATTAATGGAGAGGAGAGCATAAGACTCTGAGCTGTCTGCTGGCTGTTGGAGGATCTCAGCTCAAATTGGGGAACAAAGTTGACAAGAAGCCCCCTTTCTTCAGACTCTCTTTTTTCTTTTGACCACACTCAGGAATGACATCGCCCTGCTCAAACTCGCCAACTCTGTCTCTCTGACTGAAAAAATTCAATTGGGCTGCCTACCTCCTGCTGGTGCAATCCTGCCCAACAATTTTGCCTGCTACGTCACTGGCTGGGGACGGCTGCAAAGTAAGTGGGAGCCCATCTGTGGGAAGAGACAGCAGGATAGTGATCCAGAAAGAAAAGAAGCTGATCCCCTCCAATCATTCCTAGGAGACCAAAGACCTGGGAGCTCTCTCCCCACTCCATTGTCCAAGACTGATTGGAGAAAGGTGCAGGGGAGTAGAAGATGCTAAAATAAGGTGGGGAGAGATGGACCCCAAGATTTAGAGCTGAGGGAGGCTTAGAGAGTGTAACATTGCTCCCCTGATTATAAAGGGCCAGAGATGAGGAAAGAACTTATCCATCAGATTACTCCATAGCAGAGGATGAAAACTGGAAGGGAGCTCCAAGATTGTCGAGACAGAGCAGGACTGTGCAAAGAGCACTAACCTTCATATCAGAGGTTTTTTTTTTTTGTTGGGTTTTTTATTGTTGTTGCTGTTTTCTTTGTTGATTTTTTTAAAATCAGATTTCCTGATTTCATCAGTCCCCAGGGAGTTCTAGAGAGGACCCTTCCTCTATTAAGGTAGATGGGTACCTTCCTCATCATGTACAGTCACAAGGAGTTACCTGAGGGACTCTGCCCAGAGTCCCAGAATCCTGTATGTTTCTATGTCATCACTTCTTGATGCTCACTACCTCCATGACCTTAACCAACATAAAGAGACATCAGTTTTCACATCTATAAAATGAGAAGGGTGAAAAGCTATTTCTAGCCCTAAAACTAGAGTCTTATGATTTTGAGAAAGATAATTTGGATTCAAATCCCTGCTTTGCCATATACTAGTTATAACTCTGACACCGTTTCCCCATCTGTAAAAAAAAGAACAGCCATATTTGTACTCTAGCCTTCATTGGGTAGTTGTGAGGAAAGAACTTTTTTTTAATTATTCAAATTTTTAAGAACTTTTCAAACTTTATGTTGGCACAGAATTGCAAGCTACTAGTATTACACTTGACATTTTTTAACCTTCAAGAAAATTGTAGTGGAAACATTTGAAGGACATTTTCCTGATCCTGGGAATTTTGGTCTTTCAGAATATCTAGGTTTGAGTCCCAGCTTCTCCCATTCATTTATAGGGTGACTTTGGGCAGGTTCCTCTCTTTCTCACATTTTTCTCCTTGTCATACAAATGTTTCTCATGAGATCTTCTCCCCGTTAATTCCTCCTGTCTCTGGTCTCCTTCCAGCCAACGGAGCTCTCCCAGATATTTTGCAGCAGGGTCGCTTGCTGGTGGTAGATTTCGCCACTTGCTCCCTCCCCAGCTGGTGGGGCAGCTCCGTGAAAACCAACATGGTGTGTGCCGGGGGTGATGGGGTGATCTCCAGTTGCAATGTAAGTGTGAAAAAAAGGAGAAATCTCCTTACCCTGTGGCTCCTCTTCATTTAGTGAACCACACAGCCAGAGCCACACTTGCTTCATTCCAGACAGATGAGAAGCTGGCTGGTCAGAGAATTAGAACTTGAGTCCAATTTCTCATTGCCTATATGACCTTAAACAACCTCTCCGGGCTTGTTTTCTGTTTGAAAAATGAGGAAATCTGGCCATATGGCCTCTGAGGTCTATTCCATCCCTCCAGTTATGATCCTTTGAACAAGAGAGGCAGGAAGCTAAGTGGAAAGATTTCTGGAAAAACTGGGCAGAACTAGGTTCAAAGCCAAGCAATTTATGGGCAGGTAATTTAATCTTGCATTTACTAGTGGACAGAGCACTGGGTTTGAACTCAGAAACACTCATCTTCATGAGTTCAAATCTGGCTCTACTACCTGAACAAGTCACTTAAACTTGCTGGCTTCATGAGCTAGAGAAGGAAATGGTAAACTACCCCAATATCTTTGCCAAGAAAATCCCAAATGGAGTCGAGAAGAGTCAGACATGACTGAATAGCAATAACAAAAATTTAAGCTCAGTGAGCCTCAGTTTCCTTATCTGTAAAATTAGAGCAATGAATTCCTGCAGGGTCTACCTCACAGGATTTGGGGAAGGCTTAAAGGAGATACATGTGTCACAAGCATTAAAGGGCAATTTGTCATCATTCCCATTATCATAGTTTTTATCCAGTGATGTTGAGTAAGTCATTTATCCACTCCAAGTCCCCAGTTCTTTAGCTATAAAATAAAGGAAATAAAGGAGTAAAAGTAAATTCAGCTCTCAGACTATAGTTCTAAACCCCACTTTTAGTGTTAATGGCTGGTAATGGCTTGATGAGAAATCTCCCAGAAGTAATGACATTTAAACCCTATGTCAGGCCTGCTGGTGAGAGAGAGAGTGGAGGGCCAGGACCTCTGTCACATCCCTCAAACCATAGTCCGGGTCATTCTGTCCATGGAGACGACCAGGAGCCCTTTCTACAAAACAACTGCTCAAATCTCACTTTAGAGTGCAATCCCGCCACAGAGACCTCTGTAACTGGCTTTCTCTTTCCAGAGACAGAATGGTACATGTTACCACCAAATATATTTAATAAAGATTTGTGTTTTATAGAAAAGTCGTGAACTTTTTGGGAAAAAAACCTATTTATGACTATTTAAGACATCCCCCAGACCCTTAATCCAACCTCCCTGAACCCTGGGTTCCCCTTAGGGAGACTCTGGTGGCCCACTGAACTGCCAGGCTGCTGATGGTCACTGGGAAGTACACGGCATCGTGAGCTTCGGCTCAGCCCTGGGCTGCAACTACTACCGCAAACCCTCCGTCTTCACCCGGGTCTCCAACTACAATGACTGGATCAATAAGGTGAGAAGAGGTTTCTCCCTGCTTCCCAGGGCCAGAGCAGAAGTCCTGCTCTGCCTCCATGGCAGAGCGAGAAAGATGGGCATCCTAAGAGCATCCACCCTGCCCGCTGGGGAAATGGTGACTTCCTGAGGGATGGGAAGGAAATGAGTGGGATGAAGGGACTAAAGAACAATAGAGGGAGAAATCTTGTGACAGATTAGGAGAACTCAGGGGTCCTTGAAGTAGAACATTCAGGGATTACAAAGAACCTTAGGACATTGAATGTGAAGGCTGAGAGGGACTACTCAGGATGTCAGAGATAGATTGGCCCTTAGAGCACAGGATGTCAGGGCAGCTAGGTGGAGCAGTGGATAGAGCACCAGCCCTGAAGTCAGGAGGACCTGAGTTCAAATCTGGTCTCAGACACTTAACATTCCCTAGCTGTGTGACCCTGGGCACGTCACTTAACCCCAATTGCCTCAGCAAAAAGCAAAAAAAAAAAAAAAAAAGAACCCAGGAGGTCAGAGCTGGGAGGGCCCTTAGAACCCAGGAGGTCAGAGCTGAGAGGGCCCTTAGAACACAGGATGTCAGAGCTGGGAAGGCCCTTAGAACACAGGATGTCAGAGCTGGGAGGGCCCTTAGAATATGGGATGTTAGGGCTGGGAGGGCCCTTAGAACATAGAATGTCAAGACTAAAAGGAGCTTCAAAATCTAAAAAGTGGAAACAAACCATTAGAACTAGAAGTAATCTGGGATCATAAAAAGTTAGGACAAAGAATATACCTTAATAAAGGAGAAAAGGAATGAAATTGTGATACAGGTTATTACCCTGGGCTCAGAACTCTGCAGACAGAGGCAGAAAAGCCCTGATTGTCAAAAACCTGGGATACCTCCTGAACACACGAGGGGGCAAACCCTGACTTTAAACACCAAGAGAATTCTTGATGGAGAAAATCAGATCAAATCATTGAAGAACTGAAATAAGGACAGACCTAAACATTTAGAAAGCTTTCAGTGAAGGAAGTAATAACACAAAGGCCAAGCTTCCTTCCCCCAGAGAAGAGTTGAGAAAATTCACAGTTCTCTGCTCTTTGCAGAGGTGAGGGACTAAGGGTAAGGAATAACTGCTTATTCTGGCAGACATGGTTGATGTATTGTTTGGTTTGCTAAACTGCTTTTGAAATTTTATTTCGACAAATGTCTCATGAGAAAGGGATCTAAAAAAGAAGTGTTTAAACTGAATGTGACATAATTATAAAAATTATAAATTATATAAAAAGGTATGTAACAATTTTTAATGAAATTAGAGTTTTAAATTTTTTTAAAGAAAAAGAATGATCTGGAGTAGTGATTGAAAAGGATTACTGGACCAGGAGAATTTCCATGACATAGATTTTTTTTTCCCTGAGGCAACTGGGGTTAAGTGACTTGCCCAGGGTCACACTGCTAGGAAGCGTTAAGTGTCTGAGACCACATTTGAACTCAGGTCCTCCTGACTTCAGCCTGGTGCTCTATCCACTGCGCCACCTAGCTGCCCCCATGACATAGATATTAAGGAGAAGATATAAAGAGTAAATGAAGGGGCCACTGGGTAGAACACTGGTCCTGAAGTCAGGAGGACCTGAGCACTTCAGACACATGACACTTACTAGCTGTGTGACCTGCACAAGTCACTTAACCCCGATTACTTCACACACATGCCCAAAAAAAAGAGTAAATGAAAGCTGGAAATATTCCTTCTCTATTCTCCCCACACACATATCTCAAAAAACATTAGAAATTTTCAGAGTAGAGCTGACTGCCATCTTGGGCCAACAGATATTGATAGACAAGTTTGTAGGTCAGAGAGGAAATTCTACCAAATCTCCTTCCTTCCTGAACTACTCTTTTGTATCTTCTGCAGGTGATGGCAGAAAACTAACCAGAGGAACCCGGAAAATGGGTCCCTTGTAAAGGGAAAAGGAAATAAAATCGACGTAACAAGAACCAAACAGGCGCAGTTGGAGTGGTTCTTAGCCATCATGTTCTTCCCTTCCAGGGATCCTGGAGGGCAGTGGGCCCCTGGGGTCACAGACAGCAGTGGGGTAACACCCATGGTTTCTGACATGCTCTCCTTGCAGTGTCATTCCAACATTCCAGAGAACAAACCGATATCTATGAAGTTTTTTTAAAGAAATAATACATTAGGCAGCCAGGAGCACAGGGGATGGAGAATTCACAGAATATGAAATCAAGAAGACCTGAATTCAAATCTGGCCTCAGATTTTTGACCCTGAGCAGTTGAGTAACCTCTTTCTGACTCAGTTTCCCCAACTGTAAAATGGAAGTAATAATATCACCTACCTCCCAGGGTCATTGTGGGGAACAAATGAGATAATATTTACAAAGCACTTAGCATATTATGAGCACATAGTGGACATGATATAAATGCTAGTGATAATGATGATAGCTATAGAGGAACAATGTAGTGAAATAGAAACCAAAGAACTTGGGCTTGAATCTCTACTCTGCTCCTCAGAACTTGGCTGGTCTTAGCCAGATCACTCATTCCCATTGGGTTTTATTCACCCCCATCCCAATCCCCATCTTTTTTTTTTTTGACAAGGCACTTGGGATTAATTAGGGTTAAATGACAAACAGCTACTAAGTGCTAAGTGTCTGAGGCTGGATTGGACCAGATCCTCCTGATTTCAGGGTCCTGTGCTATCCATCAAACTGCCTCTAGTTTACTCCTCTGTAAAAATGAAAGGATTGGCCTAGAACAGGGCTTCTTAAACTTTTCCCACTCACGATCCCCTTTTCACCTGAGAAATTTTTACATGACCCCAGGTACATAGACATATAAAATAGGTATATCGATAAAACATTCACTGGCGATACTTCATAATTTCATGACCCCCACATTCAGTTACAAGACCCTATTGGGGTGGAGAATCACAGTGTAAGAAACTGGGTCTGGATAATCTCTAAGGTCTTCTTGCTCTGAATTCTTTGATCTAAGAGTTCCCAAGTTATGGAACACATAGCAACTGACAGAGGCTGGAACAAAGGGGTCAAGGGAGTGTTGAGACAAAGAGCTCTCGATACATGTGAGGAGGAAGAAAATATTGGGGTGGAGGAACCTCCTAGAACTGAAGCCTGAAGGACAAACATTCTAAAAGGAAGAGATGAGCAGAGGTGGACGACTTTGTTTCTCTTCTTTTGATTTACTCAGGGGTTTCATGTACTGAAGATTAATGGATGAAAAGCAAGAAAGTGTGATGAATGAAAAACCCAAGAGACAGAGTTTCTGAGTAATTAATAATCTATGAATTAGGCTAGCTAATAATTGATAAATTGATGATTCTTGGTTTCTCTTGGTAACCAAAACCACAACAATGATGACAATGAATGCCTTAAACACAATGGGAAAAGTAAATGCCCCCCAAAAGTGAAAATCACCCTTGACTGATAGACATTTAATAAGGAAGAGGAATAGGAGACCAGTTTCTCCTGCTAATAAGATGGCTTGATCATGAGACTCAGCCACCTCCAACAATCTGGACAGGGGAATCCCTCCCCATCCAAACTACTCTGATTAGTTTTCTCCTTCATAAGCCAGGTCATCCTAAACTCACAGAGGGGTGAAAGGATAAAACTAGATAAAAACTAGTTCAAACTGGATTCTGTTTATACTCTAAACAGAAGTTAGGTCTCCTACTTGAGTAGGGTCCTGCCCAAGATTGAAAAGCATGCTCCCAGAGGTTAGGGTCAATCTCAATCAGCCGTGTCCTTCAAAGGCTGACCTTCCACAGGAGTTGGACCTCAATGAAGAAACAGAGGGAAAAAAAAGTCTGGATCTTAATCTATTAATTGATTATTCATGTAATAGAAAAATAATTTCTCTCAAAGGCGAGAGTGTAGAACATTAAAAACAAAGCACTTCCCATTTTACACCTCAGTTTTCTTACCTATAAAATGGGAATGTGGCCATACACCTTTTTGTCTCCTGACTGGCCTACCACAGTGAAGGAGACATTGAACCCATGGTGATCTCCTTATCTCTTTTCCCTCCTCATTGGACCTACTGCAGCTGGGATAAAGGCCATAGAGCTGATTTCTCCCCTGGCTCACTCACATATTTTTCCAGCCACAGCTTAAAACTGCAAGCATTGGAGAAGCCACTTTAGGGCCTATTTAAGGGCCTAAGAAAGCAAAGGGACTTCAAATATAGCCACCTGCAGGTGTAGTGAAAGAAGACTTTGGTGGGGGAAAGAAGCACTCGTTCTCAATTAGTCTTAACAAAAAGTCTTTCAAGAAAAAATTAAAGTAGCCAGCAAAAAAGACAAGGCCTTTAGGTAACTTTGGAAACACAAAACCAGAAAAGACAATCAATTTAGCTCATCAGAGAGAAGTAACAAGTCCTTACAAGGACTGGAACCTTCTTCAAAGAGACCCTCTTAGGACTAGCTCCGTGTTATAGTGGATAGCACACTGGTCCTGAAATGAAGAAAACCTGAGTTCAAACTCAGCCTCAGACATTTGACACTTACTAGGTCACTTAATTAACACTAGCAAGTCACCTGGCCCCAAATGTCTCTCACACACACAAAAAAAAAAGCACTCTTCAAAATCAGTGCACACACATATTTTTACATCTATAAATATATTTACATATATGTATATTATAAAGACACTATTTTGGATATGTAAATAATATAGACATTAATTTACATATACATGTGTCTATTTATAGTGTCCAAAAAGTATTGTGTAGTTTTAAGCTTATTAAATTATAAATAAAATAATTTAATAAATAAAAATCAAAAATAGAATAATTTAATAAATAAAAATATTTAATTAAATATTTATTTATTTATAAAATTGATAAATGGGAGGGCAGCTAGGTCACAGTTTGAATTACCACTGGATCCAAGGCTGGGACATTGCATGCTCTCCCTCTCCAGTGAGAAAGGTTCTTTTCCTGGGATTCATACAATAAATAGACTGGACTGGGTTCAGTCCTTGAAGGAGCTTGGTTTCTTTTTTTTTTTTTTTTTTCCCACTGAGGCAATTGGGGTTAAGTGACTTGCCCAGGGTCACACAGCTAGGGAATGTTAAGTGTCTGAGATCACATTTGAACTCAGGTCCTCCTGACTTCAGGGCTGGTGCTCTATCCACTGTGCCACCTAGCTGCCCAGGAGCTTGGTTTCTAATGAGAGAATTTGGACTCCTTTTGTCCTACTCTTTCTTACATTCCACCTCTCCATTGGAGAGCCCAGAATAAAAATTATGTAAAATTTTGGCTTTTACTTTCTATTATGGGTCTTCCAAAAGGGAAGGCTAGAAAAACATATATTATACAGTGTAAATCAGGTATAGGATTGGTATTTATTTTTGTCACACAAAAGAAAAGGCTACCACAAGCTTGCATAAATAAAAATAAACAGTGAGATAACATAACCACTCTAGAACTCTCTTGGGAAATTAAGACTTGAATATCAGAATACAGAATATTTTGCAGGTATATTGAATCAGCATTTTACCTTTCACCTCGACTTTGCACTGTCCAGATAATTCATTCCAGGTCCATGTCTTCAGGACCTGAAAGCCAGACTGGGCCAGGTCAGACCTCCTCCTCCTATTGGTGGTCATCTTCTTCAGTATAGAAACTCCCCTTGCCTTCAATGAGTGTCCAACCAGAAAATCTCTCAAACTTACAAGGTGGTCTTCAAGTCTAGACATGGCCATCTCAGGATTAATTTTCACTTACCTATATTTATTTACTGGTTTACAACCAGATGCCGAGGTTCAAACTCATTCAGACATGTTCTTCAGTCATTATGTGCTTACCATGACTACACAGTGGGGATTAGGGCCCCCGGGCTGCCCACCTTGCCACATTTCAATAATGATGAGAGAGACTGAGAACAGGTCATCTCCATTTAAAGATCTAAGCCTTCATTAAGGGTCTTCTATGTAACAGCCACAGTATTACATGCAGGAGATAAATGAACATCACCTACTTTTTAAAAGTATATAATCTAGCTTAAGGAGACAGCATGTACATATATTTTGTTAAGCTGTTTTCAATTGTGTCCAACTCTTTGTGAGGGGTTTTCTTGGCAAAGATACTATGTGGTTTGCTATTTCCTTCTCCAGTTCATTTTACAGATGAGGAAACTGAGTCAAACAGGGTTGAGTGACATTCAGCTAGGGAGCATCCAGGGCCAGATGTGAACTCAGGGGTGGCCTGGCACTCCACTGTACCATCCAGTTGTTCTACATACATACAGTTATCCCTTTCACCTCATGGCTTTCCCCATTTTGGTTTTGATATATCATGGGCCAGCAGAAGAAATTAAGTAGAAATTTGGGGGGAGTTTTGTAGAAGCCTCAGATGACACACAAAGGTCAGCAGATGACACAGGAACTCAGAAATACATAAAATATACATATATTGTTATATAATATCAATCTTTTACTACCGTAACAATTCAGACTTCTTTGGTATAAAGAGAAGGTCAAGAAATTTTATGCAGATTTTCCACATCAAAGGGCCACTGTGCCCCTAACACCCATGATGTGGAAGGCATAAAAATATACAAAGATAGAAAATGTGGCAGCCCATTAAAAATCTCCTTTTCATTTCAACTAAAAATAATTTAAAATAGATATTTCTCTAGTTTGCAATATTGTCTATACTTATCTGGATGAAGGAAACTTTATCAATACTTAACCAAATTTCCCAGAAAACTAATGATTTCAAGCAGGATGATTGCAGAAAAACCTGGAAAGACTTATATGAACTGATTCAAAATGAAGTAATCAGAAATAGGAGAGCATTGTTCACAGCAATAGCAATATTGTATAATGATTTACCATGAAAAACAGTTATTCTCAGCAATACGATAATTCAGGACCATCCTAAAAGACTTATGATAAGAAATACTATGCACCTCCAGAAAAAGAATTGAAGCATACTACTTTTCACCTTCTTTCTGTTTTTTCTTTCTTTTTGTTCAAGTCTTCTATCATGTCTTCTTGACTAATATGGAAATGTTTTAAATGATTTTACATGATTGAAAAAGTATATTGTAAAATAAGGCTCCAAAAAGTGGATTGGGGTCAAATGTCAAAGGACTTTAAATTCCAAATTGAAGAGTTTATATTTGCTCTTTGAAGTAATAGGAAGTCAGTAGAGTGCAGTGAAGAGAGGATGGGGCACTTTAGGAAAATCACTTTGGCAGCTTTGTGGAGAATGTATTGGAGCCTGGAGCCAGTAAGCCCAATTAGGAATCTATTAGGAGAGTTTGAGTTAGAGGTGTTGAAGGTCTGAAATAAAGCAGTGGCTATGTGGGAATTAAAGTGAAGGAAGGAAATAAACATTTATTAAGTGTCTACTATAAGTCAGGTACTATACTCAATTCCTTCACATTATCTCATTTGCTCCTTACAATAACCCTGAAAGATAGATGCTATAGGAGAGATGTGATAAGACATAGAAACCACCACATCTGGCACCTGCATGATAATGTAGGGTGAGAATATTAAGTCAAAGATAATACAAGGTTGTGTACCAAAGTAGCTGGAAGGATGAGTTACATTCAAACAAAATAACTATTTTATTGAGCTCAAAATATATAGAGAGTATCTACTCTGACATCTTCCTGTAAGATCTCAGCAGAACATAAAGTGACTTGAGTTCTCAAGATGGATGAATGATATTTTAAACAAAGCCATATTCATTTTCTTTTGGAGGGTCTTATTCAACTAAGATTTTGGCACATATGATACATTTACATTTACATGGTACTTCTGCTTATTCACATCATCAACATTGCAAGAAGCAATAATTGAGCTTTATGCAATAACATCTCTTCTAGTTTGTGGATATACACACACACACCAAAAAATCTAACTTTACTAATTCCTGTTTTCATCTCTCCCCCAGAGGAAAACTTTCCCTTTTGTTGTCACTTATTTGTGTTTCCTGGCTTCAGTTTAAGGGGAAAATATCAATATTAATGACAGAATAATAATGACAATAGTAATGATCATTATAGCAAGAATATTACTGCTAACAACTATTATCCATCTTGTGGAGGACAGAGATTACCTCCAGAAGGATTTTAAGAAGTATTGATAAGGATTGTGAAGTTGTGTGAAGGTGAAAGAAAGAAAGAAAGAGAGAGAGAGAGAGAGAGAGAGAGAGAGAAAGAAAGAAAGAAAGAAAGAAAGAAAGAAAGAAAGAAAG